>JAAEAF010009734.1:0-43803 GCA_011037195.1 Triatoma infestans
ATATCGAAAATTTTACACGATTACAATACGAACGTAAAAACGGATCTATTCCCACACAAGCCAAAAAATCAACTTCCCTGGAACATGTATTATATAAAAGTTATAGGGTACTTATGTATGGATAGCATAAGAAAGTTTATAAGAAAATCATACGAGATGTTTCGAAAAAAAATTAACAAAAAACTGTAAAATCTAATCACAGTAAAGGCGTACTTCCTGTTGAGGATTCTACCCAATACAATGATAATAACTAAACGGAATAGAATACCAAGTTTTGAGGTTCACATAACACACACACACTAAAACATTCTCTAAAACTATTTTTTTTTCAGTCTCACGGGGTCTTCAAAACATGTATTTCCGGTGAAACCCAATAATTTCACACGATCGCAATACTTCCTCTTATGTATAAATAAATTATATATATTAAAAAAAAAAAAAAAAAAAAACTAGTTTTAAATTTGCAATTTTTATAAAATATTATTGCATTCAAATGAGGATACACACACTACACTAAACCAACTGTGAGGGAATATCATAGTCAATGTTTTCCTCAATTCAATTTCCTCTTTAAAAAAAAAAAAAAAAAAAAAAAAAAAAAAAAAAAAAAAAAACTCGAAAATATAAAACTATAATAGATCTATTATAAAACTTATTTAATATAAGTCACTGGTGATTTTTAATTAAGTTAACTTACTTACAATGAAGTCTGCAAAGTATAGGAAGTTTTTTTTAAACTAGCCAGTTAAATGATTCGTTTTTTTGCTGTAGAACCTGACGGCCCAAGAACTTTGTAATAAGGTACTTACCTGAAAAATTAAATAAAAATTATATTAGAAAAAGGTCAGAAATTAAGCTAGTAATTAATAATCAGTAACTGATTCTGTTATCAAATAAGTTCAGAAAAAATAAATTATTTATCGAAAAAAGAAGTCAAATTAAAGATCAATTAAGTTGACAAATAAAAATACATATGAACTATAGTTATTAATAAGCAATGTTCCAAATGCATTGTTTCAATTATAGTTTTGAATTTGTCGTAGTTAATATTTTTTTCTTTTTTCGCATAGACTGTTTTTGAACATTGAACACAACTTAATGTTGGAAACTACTGTCTAATAATTTATTTAATAATTTTCAGAAGGAAGGGAATAGCTAAGTGGTTAGCGTACTGGACTCCCACGCGGAGGAGGATCCGGGTTCGAGTCCAGCTGTGCTACCCTTACTGTAGGAGCTCACTATCCGGTGATGGACAGTGTTGTCTGTAACGAGATAACACTGTTCGGAGGCCAGTAGTGCACTGAGAGGGTTCCGGGCGCCAATGACCATAAATGTTGACGCGCCTTTAAATTAAACAAAAAAAATAATAATAAAAAGCTTTATTTTATCGTAACTAAATTCCAACCATTATAAGAAATCATCAATCGGACTTTATTATATAGGAGTAGATATGTAAATAGTAGGTTCAAAAACAATAGGATTGAAGGATGTAAAAAGTAGATAGACTCTGTATAGAATCTAGGTAGAATGAATGAGCGTATGAATGGAGTGCATCTAGTCTCTGGATGATATCTTTCTCACTTTCTAAGGAGCCATTGCAATTATCAGGTGAGGCAGGTCTGAGAAGAGATTGGCACCCCGGCACTCGTGAATGTTGTGTACGAAGGTTTGGTCATAGAAGTATGTGAGAACGTTTATTGCACAATGAATGTATTTGCTGAACGTATATACGAGTATGATAATATTTATTAGCGAAAATTTAAAGGAAAGATGGTGTTTTACAATGATGTTCTACAAAGTAAATCGCTGTAAGCATGAATTTACGTTTAGCATTTGTGATGCAAGGGATACTGAATACTTCATCCCAAGTAGATACTAGGGTAAATATCAGATTCTGAGCGCTCGGTTTAAGAAATTGCTCCAATAAAGGTTAGATAGAACGCATGATTTAATGCCTAGTTTCAGAATGCACATCAGAGACATTGGTACAAATATTTTATAATGATTTACTAAATTATAGCTTTTACTAAATATAGCCCTGATGAAAATCAAGAAGTCAGTCCAAACATTGGCAACATTAAATTATAATAACTGTTCACTGCCGATCCTTAATCAACAAGAAATTAAATTTATTTCTATTAATTTCCTCAATACTTTATGGGGAGTGTGGTCGAATATAGCGAAATCCTGTAAGTGATAAGCTTAACGACACAGTTAACCTAGAACCTGCCAAAATGTTAATTTTCTCAAAAAACTGATTAACTAAAGAAAATATTGTTGCACTTTTTTTGAGAAAAAATGATAGAATCATTAAGTAAAGTTAATTTTTCTCTAATTAAAAAGTCCTGCATTCCAGAACAAAGACTTCAAATGTTGAAAATTTTGTAAAAATTTCCGTTTTAGATCTCTATCGTTTGGTGTCTCATGATGTGCAAAAGAAGTTATTGGATTTTTCACGGCGACCCTATTGCTCATTTAACATTACAGGGGGAGACCTGTTCTCACGTCCATAAACAACGTTACCCTCAAGTTAGCGAGTACATGGACTTCGCAGAAGTCCAATTCTTCAATTAATTATCTTTTTTAATTAATTAGTGACCATGAAATAATGAAAAACAATTACTACTGAGCCCATTTATCTTAGTTAAAAAATTATATGTCAGTTTGAAGAAAGACTAAAATTACCCGAAATAGGATGCCAGAACTTTTTGATGTGACGGGTAACGAGATAGCAGAGACCTTGGCACGAAAGGCTCTAATATGAGTTAAGTGACCAATCTCTTCGAGAAGAAATCAGAAAAGAGTAGGAAGTCAAGAGACCAATGCTCTGGAGATTCCTTCCAGTACTGAGGCAGGCTTAAGACTCGTTCTAAATAGGTTTCCTAAAGAAACTGGGCTTAAGACTCGTTCTAGATAGGTTTCCTAAAGAAACTGGGCTTAAGACTCGTTCAGATTCAGGAGGCCTAAAGAAACTGGGCTTAGAAAGAGATATCACCTGGAGATTCTGACGTGATAGACGAGACCAACACACTTCCTGATGGACTGTTCTGCTATCGTTCATAGAATATTTAGAAGCGTAGGAAAGATACCATGTGCTGAATACCCAGAACCTTCTCAGATTTTAAGATTTTTAGAGAAATCAATATTGGAGAGGTGCTGCCAGATGGGAGATTTCGCATCGATAGGTAGGAAGGTCACAATAGAACTAACTCTTGTTGGTCGCAATGAACTATAAATCCTCAAAAGAAATCACAATTATTAGTGAATTATTTATTATAAAACAAATATGAATCAAAGCAAAAACAATTAATTTTCCCGTGAAAAATATGTAAAAAATAAAGAAATTTTTGTAAGAAAAAGCGTATCTGAAAATTGGGGACAACATTAGTTTTGTACGAGATATAAAGAGGGCAGGGCAATGAAGATGCAGCGACAGCTGGGGGAGATGACGGACCAGCAATGGGGGGAATGGGAGGTAAAATTAAGTCAGCACAATCTCTAAGCTTTGGGGGGGGAGAAGACTTTATAGTATGTCGTCAGAGGGGTTATACCAAGAAAGGGGAGAGAAGATTAAAAATCGAAGCCAATGGAGAATGAATCAATTTTAGGTCTGAGGGAAAGTTGACGATAGTTGTGTAGTGGGTAGTGAAGGGAGGTAAGAGGGCCGATGGTAAAGGGAGAAGGAAAATAACAGGAAATGAGTGGGACTAGTTGCTTCCTAATAGAGAAACTGTTATAACGTTGCACACCTATTTAATAGTGGAAAAACTTGTAAGCCCCAATAAACACCTTTTCCACTAGGGTTAGGTTGGAAAAGTTTTTATAAATAAGTAAGTTTTATAAATATAAACATCACAACTTTAACTTCCTTTACAATCAATCAACATTTTTTTTTTTTTTTTAATTAAGTGTGTCATATAGAAATATTTTAATATTTAAACAAATATTTTAAATAAAGTATACGTCATATCAGGGAAAAAAAATGGTGTATCGTTTATTTTTTTACTTTCTCCAACAGCTGTTAGATGGTTTGTGTATGTATATGTATTTGCGTGTGTGTGTAACAAAATTGGTTCCAGTAGAAAATAAATGTGATGAACAAGAGCTTAATACTTTTTTACAATGTAATTTATATAAGTACGTAATCTGAACGTTATATTTAAAAATATGTTTTCAACAGCATAACTCGGAGAACGAAAATAGCAGAAACTCCATTCCATTAAGTTAATATCATGGGATCCGACAGGAATTTACCTGTCAAAATCCCACAACCGAAACTACCACTTTATTCAATGAATTTTTTTAAGTTTTTTGTTATTTTCTCCGAAAAAAACGCCGCCAACGAGTTTCTTTTAATTTAGTATATCGACTATCGACACTTACAAAACAGCTACAAGTTTTATTTTAAATATTTCTTTGGAAAAATTCATTTAACATTTTTGGATGAGAGGCGGTTTCAATTGGAGTAAGAGAAAGTTTAGCGAGAGCTTCACACCAGATTTATTTATAAAATGATGATGGCCATTCTTCGGCTGAAACGTGTCGGTAGTGAATTAAAATAAAAAACACTCACACAACTTTCTCTTACTCCAGTTCTCAAAATGATAATTGACAAATTTTATAGTTTGTGTACCAAATTTAATGAAAATCGTCGAAAACTGAAAAAACTGTTCAGTAAAAGCGCACTTCCGGTTTACTAATTTTCTTGAAACTCGGAATTTCAGCCATCTATTTATTTCTAACTAATTATGTTTGGATGATAGAATTGTATAATGAACTAGGATAGCACTTTGATGAAAATCTAAACCCACCCCTCCCCTAAAGTTGCCCTTAAAAGAATTTTCCCAGAGAAATGTTTTAGATAAAAGTTGTAGATCTTTGCATGTTTAGTTTATATACGAAGTTTCAAAAAATCGTCGGAGCCATTTTTGAGAAAATTGCGAAAAAGTGAATAAATCATTTAGTAAAGTGGTAAAGTAAACGCACTTCCGGTTATCCGATTTTTTTCAAACTCGGAATTTCAACAACATATTTAATTCTAATTAACATTATTTAGATGACAGAATTGTCTAATAAACTGAAATAGCACTTTAGATGAAAACCTAACCCTACCCCTCCCCTAAAAGTGCCCTTCACTGCATTTTCCCGGAGAAATGTTTCAAATAAAAGTTGTAGCTCTTTGTATGTGTGGTTGATGTTTGGAAGTTTAAAGAAAATCGTCGGAGCCATTTTTGAGAAAATCGCAAAAAGTAAAAAATCTAACTAGTAAAGTGGTACTTTCCGGTTGAGGAATTTTGACAGATAACGTAGTGTCAGATCCCACGGTGATACCTAAATGGAATATCAAGTTTCAACTTTCTACGGTTTTTCGTTTTTGAGCTATGCTGTTCACATACATACACACACACACACACACACACACACAGACCATTTGCTAAAAACCACTTTTTTGCAATTTTCGATATCGAGTTTTCACCGGGTACCTCAAAACGGATATTTCCAGTGAAAACTCGATATCGAAAATTTGACACGATTACAATACTTCCTGTTACTAGGAGTAAGAGAAAGGAAAAATAAAACACCAAAATTAAGAGAATTTGTACAGTCTATAAATAAATACTTAGCAAAATAATTCAACAATCAATTCTCAGAATTAAATGAAAGATCCATACGAACATATCACTTTTACACAAAAGCTTTTACGCCAAATAATCACTGTAATATAATATAATGTTTAAAATTCAGATTGTGCGGATTGGATTAAAAGATTGCTTTTGGTTTGTTTTTAATCTCTACAACAGGTCTAATAGACGATGGTTATTTCTTCAGTTACAAGGAATAAATCTAAAACAGTGATATGTATTAAATGTATATTAATTGAATTAATAATTATATTTATAACAATGAACAATACAAATAATCTTTCAATGTGTATAATATATTTTCTGCATCTTTAAAATACTTAAATAACTTACTGGATCATTAACTTTTATTTAAAGCTAATAATAATATAAAATAATTATTACAGCCTAGAGTATAGAGAAAAGACAAATGGCCTTAATAAAAAAAAAAAACAAAATAAAAACAAAACAACACAGCCGACATATTATATATCATTCATAAGAATTGCGTGAGATATGAATATTGAAGAAAATGTACTTAACTCATAAATACATAGCGCGCTCACATCCACAATAATACTTCCAAACATACATACATACATACACAATACACGCTCATATATATATATATATATAATAATAATCCTCGATACTAGCAATAATAATTATTACTTCTTAGTAACGGGTAATATAAATGGATTAACTGCAATGTGTTGTCAGGCCATATGCAGTGTATTCGAGTGTGAGTCATGCTACTAAAAGGCCTAGTTGTCATGACAACCCTAGCTTCATATTCAGATACAGTATACTTGTTTCAAGTATTTCAATCCTTTTATTAATTCATCTTAATTTCTGTCCTAATAAATATTTAAATGAATGATTGCTGTAAACCATGAAAAGTGGTTTATACTTGTGAAATATATCACTTTCTCTTGTGGTTTTTTTCTTAAATTTTTACTTTCTCTCACTCTGTAAAAATAAATCTGATGTGAAACACTCACACAACGATTTTCTCTTATTCTAATTAATACATTTAATAAAAAAAATTAACTTTAAAATTGCGACATTACAATATCTTGCCCATAAAAATGGTGGTGGGAATTTTTTTTATTGTATACCTGACCGGCCTCATGTGGACCCCTCTATGTCAATACCATAAAAGCTTCGAAATTTAAATTTCAACGAATTGACAGACCACCACTAATATTCCAAAAAAAATCAATTTTTTGAGAGAAATGTTTCAAATAAAAGTGTTACGCTACTATCGGGGCAGTAAGTATTCCAAGTTTAAAGGAAAAATTGTTATAACCGTTTTCGAGAAAATCCCCCCCCTCCCAAAATTAAAAAACCAATTCTGTCTAATCGTACTACCGCTAATAGATTTTCTCTTAATTTGAAATTTTATCAATATTTCCAATATAAATATTAATATTATGTAGATTGTAAAATCACATTATAATGAAGTGGATAAGTTACAGGATAGCAAAACACTAGTGTTCCACCAGAAACAAAAACAAAAAAAATCTGGTGTGAAACACTCACACAACCTTCTCGTCTCCAATTTTCATAAAATTGTAACTAACCAAATTTATAGTTAATAAACCAGATTTAATGAAATTCATCGTTGTTTTTATGGAGATAATCGCGAAAACTAAAAAATACTATTCAGCAAAAAACGCCCCTTCCGGTTTTTACTAATTCTTTTTTTTTTTTTCTTTGAAACTCAGAATTTGGGCAACTATTCATTTATAAATAATTTTGTCTAGATGGTAGAATTGTATAATCAACTAAGATAGCCCTTTGGAGGCTAACATAACCCTGCCCCTCCTACCCCAAAAGCCTCCTCCTTAAATGAGTTTTTCCCAGAGAAATGTTTCAAATAAAGATGTGTGATTCACATATTTAGTTTAAAGAAAATCGTTGGAGCCGTTTAAGAAAAGTAGCAGAAAACTGAAAAATACTTTTTTTGTAAAAATGCACTTCCGATCATTCGATTTTTTTTCAAACTCGGAATTTCAACAACATATTTAATTCTAATTAATATTATTTAGATAATAAAATTGTGTAATAAAACTGAAATAGCACTTTGGAAGAAAACCTAACCTCACTCCTCCCCTCAAAGTGTCCTTAAATGAATTTTCCCGGAAAAATGATTCAAATAAAAGTTGTAGCTCTGTGTATGTTTAGTTAATATATCAAGTTTAAAGAAAATCGTTAGAGCCATTTTTGAGAAAATCGCAATAAAGGAAAAAAACGAATTAGTAAAGTGGTACTTCCGGTTGTGGAATTTTGACAGATGAACCTCTGTTGGATCCCATGGTGATACCTAAACGGAATATCCAAGTTTGAACTTTCTGCGATTTTTCATTTCTGAGCTATGCAGTTTCACATACACACACAGACCATTTTCTAAAAACCTCTTTTTTGGAGTCAGGTGGCCTCAAACGGTTATTTCCGGTGCAAACTCGATATCGAAAATTCGACAAGCTTACAATACTTCCTTTTTCCAGAAGTAAGAAGAAGTAAAAAAACATTCAGTAAAGTCGCACTTCTGGTTGAAGTGGATTTTGACCGAAATGTTCGTGTCTGATGTGATTGTGGTACTTTTCGTTTTTGAGAAACACATCCACTTAGATAGACATACAGACCATTCGCTAAGGTAAGATATTAGTCTCTCATTCGACTCTATATATTACTTTCTCTTACTCCTAGTAAGAGGAAGTATTTTTTATGTTAGGACAAATGAGAAATTTTGTCATTTTAACTGTGCTAACAAGAATAAGAGAAAGCCAAGTGAGTGTTTTACGTCAGATTTTATTTTATTCTTTGTTAAATAAGGTAGAAGTAATAACTTGTTTAATGAGTTCTTCTAAACTTCCCTTTATAGATAGTGAAATATTCACACCTAAAGCGTCCAATCTTGAGCTGCGTACTTTGACAATCTATGATATATCAAAATTCTGTGAAGTAGAAAAATGGTAGAATGAGAACCAAAAGATAGATAAATAAATTACACAATTCTATTTATTAGATATTATTCTAAACTCTCCCATAAAATCTAAAATGCAAAGCAAAGAAACTTCTTATGATGATGGAATATGGACTTTCCATGGTGGTTTAACAAAATTAGCGTGGATAACACTCCTGAGAACAAGAGAGTTTGGAAAAATCTGTCAATTTTTGTCTACTACTTTAAAATAAACAAACTTCATACATGTTAACTACTAGTGGAGATAGATTGTAGAATAAAAAAAAATATATGTATATACTTATAAAAAAAATCTGGTGTGAAACACTCACACATCTTTCTCTTACTCCAGTTCTCAAAATTATAATTGACAAATTTTATAGTTTGTGTACCAAATTTAATGAAATTTGTCGAAAACTGAAAAAAAACTATTCAGTAAAAGCGCACTTCCGGTTTACTGATTTTCTTCACACCCGGAATTTTGGCCAACTATTTATCTAATTAATTTCATTTGGATGATAGAGTTATATAATCAAGTATGATACCACTTTAGAGGAAGCTGTAACACTACCCCTCTTCTAAAAGTGTCCCTTAAATGAATTTTCTCAGAGAAATGTTTTTTATAAAAGTTGTAGACCTTTGAATGTTTAGTTTATATGTGTAGTTTCAAGAAAATCGTCGGAGCCATTTTTGAGAAAATCGCGAAAAAGTGAAAAAATCATATTTAGTAAAGTGTTAAAACAAAAACACTTCCGGTTTTCCGATTTTTCTCAAACTCGGAATTTCAACAACATATTTAATTCTTATTAACATTATTTAAATGACCGAATTGTGTAATAACCTGAAATAGCACTTTAGAGGGTAACCTAACCCCACCCCTCCTCCAGAAGGGCCCTTAAATCAATTTTCCCAGAGAAATGTTTCAAATAAAAGTTGTAGCTCCTTGTATATGTAGTTGATGTAACAAGTTTAAAGAAAATCCTTGGAGCCATTTTTGAGAAAAACGCAAAAAAGTAAAAAAGTCAACTAGTAAAGTGGTACTTCCGGTTGAGGAATTTTGACAGATAAAGCACAGTCAGATCGCATGGTGATACCTAAACGGAATATTAAGTTTCAGTTTTCTACAGTTTTTCGTTTTTGAGCTATGCTGTTCACATACACACACACACAGACCATTTGCTAAAAACCACTTTTTTGGACTCAGGGGACCTCAAAACGGATATTTCCGGTGAAAACTCGATATCGAAAATTTGACACGATTACAATACTTCCTCTTACTAGGAGTAAGAGAAAGTAAAAATGCAAAACATTTTTACGTCATTCTATAGATTATATTAAGGGGTTATGATATGCAAGTATTGCGGTTTTCGTTGGGAATGCTCTTTAAAAACTATAAATGGAAACTGCCGTTGTTTACTTGGCAGGAACCCTTTCCTCCAATCAATCCTCTACAGGAGATTAAATTAGTATATTTAATTAATATGATTAATAATTATTTTATTGTTAGAGTTTACTACCTGTTTACTTCCCCTCAAAAGTGTTACAATCAGCCAGAAAATCTTCAGTAAAGTGTTATTTCCGGTGAAAAGTGTTATTTCCTGTGAACCTATTTTGATCAAAACCTTACTGTCCGGGTCTCAAGCTAGTATTTAAACTAAATATCAAGTTGGAACATTCTAGTTTTACTGTTGTTTTTGAATTATGCTGACATACACACACACCCACACACAGACCAATTTCTAAAAGCCACTTTTTGGGACTTAGGGGGACCTTAAAACGTGTATATCCGGTGAAAATTTGACATAGAAAACTTGAGACAATCGTAGTACTTTCTATGGTCAAAGTAAGAGGAAGTAAAAAATCTGTTGTGAAAACACTCACACAATTTTCTCTTACACCAGTTTTCAAAATTGTAATTGACAAATTTTTTTATAGTTAGTGTATACCAAATTTAATGAAATTCGTCGGAGTTTGTCGAAAACTGAAAAAAAAAAAAACTGTTTAGCAAAAGCGCTCTTCCGGTTTACTAATTTTCTTGAAACTTAGAATTTTAGCGATATATTTATTTCTAATTAATTTAGTTTGGATGGTAGAGTTGTATAATCAACTATGATAGCACTTTAGAAAAAAAAACATAACCCCTACCTCTCCCCCAAAAACCCCCTCTTAAATGATTTTACCAGGAGAAATATTTCAAATAAAAGTTGTAGCTCTTTATGTTTGAAGCTGATGTTGCTAGTTTAAAGAAAATCGTTGGAGTCGTTTTCGATAAAATACCAGAAAACTGAAAAATACACTTCAGTAAAAAAAAAGCACTTCCGGTCATTCGATTTTTTTTCAACCACGGAATTTCAACAACCACTCAATTCTTATGCATTTTATTTAGATGATTGAATTTGTATAGTAAACTGAAATAGCACTTTAGATGAAAACCTAACCCCACCCCCTACCACAAAAGTGTTCTTAAATGAATTTTCCCAGAGAAATGTTTCAAATAAATGTTGTAGATTTTTGTATTGTGTAATTGATATATTAAGTTTGAAGAAAATCGTTGGGGCCATTTTTGAAAAAATTGCGAAAAAGTGGAAAAAAAACAATCAGTAAAGTGGTACTTCCGGTTGAGGAATTTTGACAGATCGCCTATTATCAGTTCCCATGGTGATACGTAAAGGGAATATCAAGTTTGAACTTTCTACGATTTTTCGTTTTTGTGCTATGGTGTTCACATACATACACTATTTTCTAGAAACAACGTTTTCGGAAACAGGGGACCTCAAAACGGATATTTCCTGTGAAACCTTGATATCGAAAATTTGACACGATTACAATACTTCCTCTTACTACGAGTAAGAAAAAGTATGAGACCTCAAAATATGTGTTTTCTGTAACAAAAAAAAAACAAAAAAAAACGCAATTTATAACTTTAGTCAATCTTAATTTTAAAAGACAGAAGAAAACATACATTATGCTGAAATGACAATTTATAAAGGTTCCCCCAGAGGATATCCTAAAGTAAATATTTCCAGAAAAATATCTGAAATGGTTAAGTTACTGCACTTAGCTGGAGCTTTTTAAGGGAATCCCGAATAAAAAAAAAAAAATAAATGAACCATATTCAATTTTTATACTTCCGGTTAACAGTAATAAACTGAAATAGCCCTTTGGAGGAAAACTTACCTCATCCCTCCATCAAAAGTGCCATTAAATGAATTTTTCCGAAGAAATGTTTCAAATAAACATTGTAGATCTTTGTATCTGTAGGTGATATAAGATATATATATATATATATATATATATAGTTTAAAGAAAATCGTTGGAGCCATTTTGGAAAAATCGCAAAATAGTGAAAACAAAAAAATTCTATAAGGTGGTATACTTCGTGGTTGATGAATTTTGACATATAACGGTATTGTTGGATCCCATAGTGATATCTAAACAGAATATCGAGTTTGAACTTTCTGCGATTTTTCTTCGTTTTTGAGCTATGCTGTTCATATACGAGGTGTGTAAATTAAGTAATGAGACTGATTTTCTAGTTTTTAATCTGGCAACACTGGAGACGCGGCGCATGCGTGGTAGGGCAAGTAAACATTTGGTACACGTCCAGTGCAAATTTGAAAATGCTAGAGTTGTGGCACTGTCCGTAGTGACTTTTTTTGTGAGCAAGGTTTTTTTTCAGTACGTTTTAAAAATGAGTGACATCAATTACGAGCAACGTTGTGCTATCAGGTTTTGCTTCAGACATGGGCACAGTGCAACGGAAACGTTTGAAAGACTGTGCCAGGCCTATGGAGACAATGTTTTCTCGAGAGCACAGGTTTTTAGGTGGTTTAAGTCGTTTGGGGTTTGCACAGGTTTTTCGGTGGTTTGTTGGCAGAATCCGCGATCTCGTGCGTTCAGATCGTCGTTTGATCGGTCCGAATGATCGGTGAAGAGTTGAATTTGACTCACACAACCGTTCATCAAATTTTGACTAATGAATTGGGGATGAGAAAAATTTGTGCAAAAATGGTTCCGAAAAATAACATTTAGTAATAACAAAATGGCCAGTAATAACATTCCTATGGCTCCTCAGCCTCCTTATTCACCCGACTTGAGTCCATGTGACTTTTTTTTTTATTCCCCAAATTGAAAAATCACCTCAAGGGACGTCATTTTGGAACATTGGAGCCGGGATATTCAAACAGCCGTAACCGACCAACTGAAGTCTATTCCAGTATCCGAGTTCCAGCACTGCTATGACGAATGGAAGAATCGTCTTCAGCGTTGTGTGGCTTCCCAAGGTAGTTTACTTTGAAGGGGACAATGTTGAATTGTAATTTTATTTGAATAAAAAAAAGATAAAAAATCAGTCTCATTACTTAATTTACACTCCTCGTACATACATATATATATACACACACATACACAGAGTGAGGGGGAGACCATTTTCAAAAATTATCATTTTTAAATACATCCATTTAGGTACCAGAACCGTACAATACTGGTGCCAGTACTGATTTGACACTTTAGAGTGAATTAAAAAACTCTCAGCCATTCCCCAATAATTCCAAAAAAAAAAAAAATCAATATTCCCAAGATGCTGCCAAATAAATGTGGAGCTCTACAACAGTAGTAGTATGAACCAGCTGCTTACCATTTGTTCTGATCAATGAGTCATTTTTTGTATAGGCAGGCCATTCATCAATTAAAGATTATTTCCATTGCCTCCATCACGTTATAATAAATCATAAACAATCATAAATCAGATATGAACAGTGATGTTTGCTACATTTGTTTACTGTTCGTAAGAATAACTACACAAAATTCCTTTAAAAGTTGATATCCATTTCAAGGTTTATTATCTCTGCAGTTTGAAAATTAAATTTCAAAGAATGTGTGTGAGTATGTGATTGTGAGGAATATAGTTTCAATTCTAGAAATCTAATTTGCAGAAAATCAGACAATAATAAAGGTATAAATTGCAGTAAGAGAGTGTCGTATATGTGGTTCCTACCAAATTGTTTTATTAATAATTTCCATCGAGAATATGGACTTTAAAAGTAAAGTAAACGGAACATGTTATAATAAAAAGATTGCAGTTTTAATTCCCTCAAAATCACGACAGTATGGTTAGAATTCTGAGGTTGATTAATTGTCAATTAGAAATAAGAATAAATACTATGGAGTGTTTAATTAAACGAATTTTTTCGCATTCTTTCTTTCAAAGTTTTATTTTGAGTAATTAAAAAAAAAAAAATAAATAAATAAATAAAAATTTAGTGTGAAACACTCAAGCTACTTTCTCTTAATTAACTGCAATGTTTACTAAGTTTAGTTTGAAACTGTGAGCGCCCTCTATGCCAACCAATAAACCTTCTCACTTTGTTGCAATTTAAATTTAAATGAAACTAACAGAAAAGGTTCAAAAATCAATTTATTCACAAAAATAATCTAAATTAAAATGAACCGTACTTATCTGTGCAATTAGCATTTATTTTAAAGGAAATCGTCATATTGTTTTCGAACGAAAAAAAAATATTACAAAAATTCAAAAACCTACGCTGTAAATTTGCACTTCAGATTATTAATATTATATAGGCATTAGAACCATACACTATACTCAAGAGATTTTTTTCTCGAACTTATAAGAGAAAGCTTAATGCTACTACTTTTACCACCGAATTCCAAAAAAAAATCTGGTGTGAAACACTCACCCAACTTTCTCTTACTCCAGTTCTAAAAAAAAGTTGTAACAGACAAATTTTACAATGTACATACGTAGTAATTTCAAGAAATTTTTTGAAAATATCGCGAAAAAGTGAAAAAAAAAAAATCATTTAGTAAAGTGGTAAAGTAAATCCGGTTATCCAATTTTTTCAAACTCGAAACTTCAACAACATATTTAATTCTAATTAACATTATTTAGATGACAGAATTGTCTAATAAACTGAAATAACACTTTAGATAAAAACCTAATCCCACCCCTCTCCTAAAAGTGCTGTAGTGGAAGAAAGCAATGAAAATAAATAGTTTTGTAAAATATATTAAATAGTAAATTTACCTTAAAAAAGAGTGTATTTTAGTGTCAGGTACTGTAAATTGGGGTCATTGCTAGTAGGGAAACAAAGGCACAAAATTTAATACAATGCGACTTGGCCAACTGCTTTGTTACAGAGCATTCCTTCGAATAGTCTAAACTCAGCCTTCAAACAACTAAGTCGTAATTCTGCTTCCAAAGCCAGAACACTTCAGGAATCGCTCTCTCAGTATCAGTGCCAGTTTCGCAATAAATTAAATAAGTTTATAATATCAAATAAGTTGTAGTTATTATTTTAACAGAATATATTAATTGTTAACAGTGGTGATTTCTTAATCATTACTAATACTTCATTCTCTTTTAAACTTGCATACTTGCAAGTCCCTTTTCACTAAAACGCTCACGCCACAAACTACCAACATCACACATCACACCAAAACATTACAGTGCCCTTAAATGAATTATTTTTTGAGAAATGTTTCAAATAAATCTAATTTAGTTGATATATAATAAGTTTGAAGAAAATCGACGGAGCCATTTTTGAGAAAATCGCAAAAAAGTAAAAAAAAAAAAAAAAAAAAACTCTAGTAAAGTGGTACTTCCGGTATAGGAATTTTGGCAGATAACACGCTGTCAGATCCCATGGTGGCAATTAAACGGAATATTAAGTTTCAACTTCCTATGGTTTTTTTCGTTTTTGAGCTATGCTGTTTACACACACACAGAACATATGCTAAAAACCTCTTTTTTAGACTCAGGGACCTCAAAACGGATATTTCCTGTGAAAACTCCATATCGAAAATTTGACACAATTACAATAGTTCCTCTTACTAGGAGTAAGAGGAAGTACAAATCAATTTTGTGTACAAATGTTTCAGATGAAAATCATTGGTATTTATGTGAATACGTACTTCAATAAAAAATCATTGGACTCTTTTTCGAGAAAATCGTGAACAATTGAACAAAACATTAAAATATAATTGTACTTCCGGTTGATGGATTTTGCCCGAAAACCTCGTGTCAGATGCGGTTATAGTATACACACAAAGAGAGGAGAGAGAAAGAGAGAATGAGAAAGGAGGAGATCATTCGCTAAAAATATTATTTTTCGTTCTCAGAGGACCTCAAAATATGTATTTCCCGTGAAAAATTAATTTCCAAAATTTGACATTTTCCAAATTTGATTAATGCTAGGGAGTAGGTAGAAAGCAAAAAAAAAATCTAATGAAAGAACGAAAACCAACCAGTAGGAAAAAAAAAATGAATCCCGTTTCTGAAGAGATGTAAATGATTTCAAGAGAGAGGTTTATCTGTGACAGGGATAAGC
The DNA here is from genome assembly GCA_011037195.1 of Triatoma infestans. Lineage (NCBI taxonomy): Eukaryota > Metazoa > Arthropoda > Insecta > Hemiptera > Reduviidae > Triatoma > Triatoma infestans. Next base: position 15,936 of record JAAEAF010009734.1, read on the forward strand.
AACCTTCTGACCCTCATAAATCCTTTAGCATTCCACTACTACTCTCCCATCGAGTAAAGCTATATTTTTTATCCTCCAACACTAGTACTATAAAAAAGTAAAACATTGAGATTACATTGAGAGAATCCAATTTTGACTACGTGGTTAAAGTATGGAACTTATAAATAGCTATGAAAAGGAAGAAATTAAAATTGATTTGATATGATCGTCACAAACCAATAATAATTATTAATGAAGCAGCATTAATATCTAATTATTATTTTTATTTACTGATGTGTGAAAGACAGACCAAGTCAAATTTTCCGAAAGTGAATTTACATTAGAAATCATTCTATGAGATCCTCTTGAGAATAAAAAAAAATCTGGTGTGAAACACTCACACAACTTTCTCTTACTCCTGTTCTCAAAATTATAATTGATAAAATTCTATAGTTTGTGTACCAAATTTAATGAAATTTGTCGAAAACCGAAAAAAAACTGTTCAGTAAAAGCCTACTTCCGGTTTACTGATTTCCATCAAACTCGGAATTTTGGCCATCTATTTATTGCTGATTAATTTTGTTTGGATGATAGAATTGATAATCAAGTATGATACCACTTTAGAGGAAGCTGTAACCCCACACTTCCCCTAAAAGTGCCCTTAAATGAATATCCCCAGAGAAATGTTTTATATAAAAGTTGTAGATCTTTGTATGTTTAGTTTATATGTGCAGTTTCAAGAAATCGTCGGGGCCATTTTTGAGAAAATCGCGAAAAAGTGAAAAAATCATTTAGTAAAGTGTTAAAAACAAAAGCACTTCCGGTCATCCGATTTTCCTCAAATTCGGAATTTCAACAACATATTTAATTCTAATTAACATTATTTAAATGACCGAATTGTGTAATAAACTGAAATGGTACTTTAGAGGTTAACCTAACCCCACCCCATCCCCAAAAGTGCCCTTAAATGAATTTTCCCGGAGAAATGTTTCAAATAAAAGTTGTAGATTTTTGTATGTGTATTGATATATGAAGAAAATCGTTATTTTTTGAGAATATCCCACAAAAGTGAAAATAAAAACATTCAGTAAAATGGTACTTCCGGTTGAGGAATTTTGACAGATGACCTACTGTCGGATCACATGGTGTTAGCTAAACGGAATATCAAGTTTGAACTTTCTATAATTTATCGTTTTTGAGCTATGCTGTTCACACATAGGCGTATATAGACCATTTTCTAAAAACTAGTTTTTTGGACTCAGGGTACCTCTCAAAATGCATATACTTCAGGTGAATACTCGATATAGAAAATTTGGCACGATTACAATACTTGTTCTTACTAGGAGTAAGAGATAGTCAAAATTAAAACAGAGGAAAAACTAAATCTTAAAATAGAACAATTATCAGTGGAAGAATTTATATTATCAGTGAGATCTGTGAGCGTCCTTAAAAGCTGTGACAATACAAGGAGATCTTTTACACTGATATTATGATAAAAAAGAGATCATTTAATAGATAAGATTAATGGAGTAATTCCTATCAGTATATTAAGACAGATAGGAGCTTAGTAAGATAAGAGGGATCACCTGTCACTGAGAGAAAATAAAAGGAGCTCTTATCAATAAGACAGGATGTATCCTGTAATAGCCCCAAACATCGGTTAAAACAGAGAGGTAAGCCCATATTAAATTAATTGAAAAGTAAATAAAAACTAATATTTAACTAATAACAATAATGTGTAAGTTTGGATAGATAAAACACAATGATCCTTAAATTAAGCTAAGTAGATTTAAATTTTATACTGTTTGCCAACAGTTTAAACAATACTGGGCGGAGTGAATTGCAAACAGAATTGGACCAATGACACAACATCGATCAATTGATACTATTGATGAGATATTTTAAAGCATTTAATTTAAATACTGACAGTAATTATGGAAAAATCTATTTACGGCGAATTCTCTTCAACTTCAACACTTAATTCTAATCAATACTACATAGATGACCGAATCGTATTATAAATAAAATAGCACTTTAGAGGAATGCATAACCCCCACTTTTCTTCCATTACACCTACCAAATGAATTTTCCCAGAAAAATGTTTCAAATAGAAGTTGGAGCTCTTTATATGTGTTTATATCAAGCTTAAAGAAAATCATTGGAAAAGTTTTCAAATCGTTTTTGAAAAACACGATATTGAAAATTTTATACGATTTCAATAATTCCTCCATAATAGCAATAAAAGAAAGTAATAATTTGCTTAAATAGGAATAAAAACATGTAAGAATAAGAAAAGTAAAGCCGTTTGATGTCAACGACAAGGCAACTGATTTGATGAGTTCAATCAAATAACAATCAAACAGACCCATTAAATTTATTGATTGTCACTCATTAATAAACCTTTCTCTGACAATTTGTTTAATGCTTAAATCTAAGTCATGACAGATGAATCGGCTGCATTAAAATTTCATATAACCATTTCTTTTAAACCATATGATCTCAAAAGGATAACATTTAAAAAAAACTACAAACGCTTTTTAATTAAATTATGAAACTTTAAAATAAATTAAATCCCCCCCAAAAAAATCTCTGATGCTTTCCCAGCTCCACGAACTAACCATGACATTCTTTTATATTTTACCCAACGTTTCGAGCAATTTATTGTCTTCAGGGGTTCTATACAAAAGTCAAAAAACAAAAAAATTATAAAATTTATAGGGTGAGACAATTTGATAAAAGTTAGACAACAAAAATTTGATTACTAACAGAAATGAAAAAGCGAGAAAAACAAAATACATAACAATACAGTATAAACCAAAAAACAAAAACAAAATCTAAACAAATCTGCTAAAAAGTGGTTATTTGAGAAGCAATGTTAAACACATCATCCTAAATGAAAAAGAAAGAGGTAGATAGAAGGTTTATAACACGGTTTATTGGAGGTTAGGGGGGATGGAAGAAAAAAACCATGTCTTTTGAATAAAGGGAAATTCCTAAACAGGGTTTAGGATAATGTTGAATGACCAACAGATTGTATGTGTCCATCCAATAATTGATGGATGTTTTGCGTTTTTTATTATTTATCATCTCTAAAATGTTTCTTTTTACCCTGTTTGTTTTGGTTGCGAGAACAATCGGGTTATCAAAGTCAAAATAATGGTTGAAGTCAATATCGATTGCTCTTAGTGAGGACGGTATTCGTGTCAGTGTTTTTTATTTTTGATGTCATGTTAGTGTATTTTTTTTTAAATATCGTGTAGTTTGTCTTACATAAGTGGCAGGGCATTGTTTACAGTCAATTTTGTAAATTAAAAAGTAAATTGACAGTTGTTGCATCATTATGCCTACAGAAATTTTGTTGACAAGTATTGGAACATTTGGGTGCCACAGAAATGTATCAAGCCCTAAAGAAGACAGTAAGTTTGTCGAAACAAAATTATTAAAAGTGTGTAGTTTGAGGGAAGGGATTAGCCTCAGTGGTTAGCCTACGCGGAGGTCCCGTTCGAGTCGAGCTGTGCTGCTCTTCGCTTTTCACTTCCTAGGAAGCTCTACAGCTCACCGGTGTTGTCTGTAATGAGAGAACACTGTCCGGAGGCCGACAGTGTACTGAGAAGGCTTCCGGGCGCCAATAACCATAGATGTTGACGCGACTTACATTAAAAAAAAAGGAGGGAGCCTATATGTTATCGCTCTTCGATATCTTCTTTAACTACAGTAAACTCCCGATTATCCGTATGCGGATTACCACAATGACCTTATTAAAAGCCTTTGTAATGAAGGTGATGATTTGATTAAATTTTAGGAAAAAAATGACAATACTGGATGCGATACATGGTGTAACTCAATCTTGGAACAAAATAAAACCAATAACACTCGTTCCATCGTGGGGGAAAATTCTATCAATTGTAGAAGATGATTTTTTGGATTCTATCGAGCCCGAGACAAAAGTGAAATAGTATTTGAAATGAGTGAGCTATTGGCAAATTTAGATGGTTTTGAAAATGTTGATAGAGAAAATATTGAGGAGTGGTTAGAAACATGATTCATGTGATAGAGGTTTTCAAATAATGAGTGACGCGGATATTATTTCCGATCTCATTCAACCAGAAGAGCAAGAGAATGAGGCTGAAGGTGGAGAAGAAATTATCAATCGCATTAGTCACAACAACACGACCCTGAATTCTGTTGACAGTTTTGTTGGACTACATCGACCAATGAGAATTCTAGTATAACGACATAATAGGTCTTAGAAAAATTCGAACAGATATTAAAAAAATCATTAAAAGATTCCTGCAAACAAACCAAAAATCACAGATTTTCTTAATAATAATGAGGATTAAACATGTTAAAATAATTGTCTCTCTTAGAAATGCATAATATATTGTATTTTAGAAATAAATAATTATAGTTCGGATTATCCGTGCTGCCTCTCCCCACCATTAGCTCGGATAATCGGGAGTTTACTGTATATTCAAATCTTCAAATAATTTAACTAAAAAAAAACGATCAGCAGTTAAGGCCCAGGCTCTTTCATCTAACCAACCCAATTGACAGCATACAAAATAATAAATAATTTTTATAAAAATTTATACACTTGATAATACATTGTTAATACAATAAAATAAAGCAAGACCCCTTTCTGCTAATCACTAGATATTAATCTACACTATTTATTTCATTAACACTATACAAATCGGGATACTCGTATTTATTTCTCTTACGGCTGTAAGGAGAAACTATGATCGTGTCAAATTTTTGGAAATGGAATTCTCACCGGAAATACATGTTTTGAGGTCCACTAGGGACAAAAAAAAAAGTTCGTAACAGATGATGTTTCTTGTGTTTTACGTGTATGAAAACGAAAGTTGTGAATAAATATATAAAAAAAAAAAAAATCCCAGAAAGCTTAAAATTGATATTCCATTCAGACACAACCACGTATTAAGTATTTATCTTTATAATTTTGTAAACTGAAATTATAATATAACTTGACCTTGCCAATAAGGATGTATGTAGCTTTTTTTCTGGCAATAAAAAAATAAAAAATAAAATATGGCACAAAGATTTCAGACAAAATCCATTAACTAGAAATTTGACTTTACTGTATGTTTACGAAGTTTTAAACAAAATCGTTTTTGGAGCCATTCTCGAGAAAATTGCCAAAACTGAAGTAAAGAAAAAAAAAATCAGTGAATTGCACTTCCGTTTTGATGGATTTTTGAACAAAACCTTATTAACAAACAAGGAAGTGGCACCTAAACGAAATATCAAGTTGAGCTTTCTGCGAATTTTTGTTTTTTGAGATATTTTGGTTAAAAACAGAAAAAGTCGTATTAGCGTTCAACATCGGATATTTTTTCGTAACCACAAAACATATAATTAATACGATCGGAATACTTCCTCTTATAGGAAATATAGTAAAGTACAAACCAGATAATTTTAAACAATAAGGAATAATGAAATATTTTAGTAAAAAAAAAAAAATAAAAATAAAAAAAGAAGGAAGCTTGTTGAAGACATGTAAAAAAGCATGCCACCAGACTGTTCATACAACAATGTGTCCTAGTTTTGTAATGTAGGTATATAAAGAAAGGCAACAACAGTAAGTAGTCCTAGGGTAGTACTACGCCAGATTTACAGTTAACTGTACCTGATTTACAAAACCACCAGCCATTTCTCTCTGATCATCCGCACACCTTTGTCAATTTAATATATATATATAAGGCCAAGTTTTTACTTTAACTCATGAAAACTTTTTTTGTTTACTTTCTCTTACACCTAAAAATAAGAGAAAGTAATCCGATCGTGTTGAAATTTCACAATTGATTTTTCACCGGAAATACATATTTTGAGGTCCCTTGAATACGAAAAAAAATGTTTTTAGCAAATTGTCTATTATTGTATGCATACACGCGCGTGTATTATAACAGAATATCTCAAAAACAAAAACAAAAAATCTGGTGTGAAACACACTCACACAACTTTCTCTTACTCCAGTACTCAAAATTATAATTGACAAATTTTATAGTTAGTGTACCAAATTTAATGAAATTTGTCGAAAAGTGAAAACACTGTCCAGTAAAACTGTCCGGTTTACTAATTTCCTTGAAACTCGGAATTTGGGTCATATATTAATTTCTAGTTATTTCAATTTGGATGACAGAATTGTATAATCAACTGTGATAGCATTTTAAAGAAAAACATAACCCCCCTCCCCCAAAAGTCCCCTTAAATGAATTTATCAGGGGAAAAGTTTCAAATAAAAGTTGTAGCTCTTTATATGTATAGTTAACAACGCTGGTTTAAAGAAAATCGTTGGAGCCATTTTCGAGAAAATACCAGAAAACTGAAAATTATATTTCAGTAAAAACGCACTTCCGGTTATCTATTTTTTTCAAACTCGGAATTTCAACAACATATTTAATTCTAATTAACATTATTTAGATGACAGAATTGTCTAATATACTGAAACAGCAGTTAAGATGAAAACCTAACCCCACCCCTCCCCTAGAAGTGCCCTTAAATGAATTTTCCTAGAGAAATGTTTCAAATAAAAGTTGTAGCTCTCTGTATGTGTAGTTGAATAAAAGTTTAAAGAAAATCTTCGGAGCCATTTTTGAGAAAATTGCAAAAACGTAAAAAAAACAACTAGTAAAGTGGTACTTCCGGTTGAGGAATATTGACACATAACGCACCGTCAGATCCCATGGTGATACCTCAACGTAATATCAAGTTTGATCTTTCTACGATTTTTCGTTTTTGAGCTATGCTGTTCACATACATACACACACACACACACACAGACCATTCGCTAAAAACCACTTTTTTGGACTCAGGGGACCTCAAAACGGATATTTCCGGTGAAAACTCGATATCGAAAATTTGACACGATTACAATACTTCCTCTTACTAGGAGTAAGAGAAAGTAAAAAAACAACAACAAAAAATGCAGGAAGCCGAAACTTTGTATTCAATTTAAGTACAACCACCGCATCTGACACGAAGGTTTCCGGGTAAAATCCAATCAACCAGAAAATGCGACATTACTAAATGGTTTTTTGTGATTTTTTTTTTCGAAAATCACTCCAATGATTTTCTTTAAACTTCGTACACTACCTAAACATACTTTCCACATTTTTTTTGTTTTTTTTTTTGTAATTTAAGGCGCGTCAACATCTATGGTCATTAGTGTCCCGGAGCCTTCTCAGTGCACTGCCCGGCTTCTGGACAGTGTTCTCTCGCTACAGACAACACTGTCCATCACCGGACAGTGAGCTGTAGAGGCTCCTAGGAAGAAAAAAATCTAAGGGTAGCAAAGCTGGACCTCGAACCCGATACCTCGGCGTGGGAGTTCAACGCGCTAACCACTTAGCTAATCCCTTCCCTAGCCACATTTATTTGTAATATTTTCCCCGGGGAAATTTGATTTTCTGAGGGTTCTGGGGATACAGTACACAGTATGGTTCCAACACATAATATAATATGAATGTATAATAAAAGCCTTTATAAAATTCCAAATTTGACGAAAATCGGTAAACCAGAACTGCGACTATACAGATTATATTTTGTATTGAATTTTCTCAAAACGTCTTCCAAACTATGTTCATCAACGTAATTGTAATTACCTTCATGAACTACTGGACATATGTAGTAATAGCAAGCTCCCACCATAATCAAGGGCTACTAAAATTTAGGGGAGATAATGTAATAGAAACAATTTCCTCTGTTGCAGGCATTGAACCAGGGCAGGGTATTATATGCATTACCCCCTCTATTACACCCACACCTTTCATGGAAAGATTGGACTACAATTTGCGATAGACCAGCTTCCTCTAAGAAGCTACTCTTGCTCTTGATGTAGATAAAATGTCCAGCAATCTAGGGCTTAAGGAAGTCTAAAAATCAAAACTTGAATAATAAACAAGTAAAGCTAAAAAGAGCTAAAGCATACGAGACAAAATAAACGGTCATGAAGAAAGGAAACAATTAAGACTATTGCAATTTTGCAATAAAATGCAGTCGTCGTCGAGTGTCGATTTATTTAAAATTAACTTACATTGAAAACGAATCCTTTCCTGTATATTATGTAAGTACCATTAAAGAACATAATATGTGGACGATTATCAAAGAAAAATATGAATAAATTTTCAATTTAATTAGAAGAAATTATAAAATCTGGGCAACAAAGGATCCTATATGATTATATAGGGTTTAGCAAGGATAATTACTCCCTTTAAACAAGCAAATATCAAAGGGAAATGTTTGTATTCTAATTATGTGTTCCAACTAGTAATTATTAAATTACTATAAAGAACTAACTTCAATATTCGCAAGTTTTAGCCACGTAAATCTGTCCAAAACACAGCCAATAAAAGCAAAAGATTATTTGAAATTAATTTTTCATATAAATATGAAATTGGAAATTATACAAAATAATTGTAAATTTACAGAACAACTAGAAACTGGCAAAATATAATACAAATATATCATCACACACGACTTAAAAGACAAGCCATGACTAAACGTGCCAAACTTCTTTACCGACTTCTCGGACGACGGTCTAAATTACCAACTGAACTGAAGAGACTAATATATAACACCATAATCAAACCTATGTGGACTTACGGACTAGAGCTGTGGGGTTCAGCCAAACCGACCAACATACGGACCAACAGGAGTTAGTGTGAAACTAAGTCTCTGTACGAGTCTGTGTTGGCACACTGTCTGAAAAACGCATCCTGAAGAGGGGCGAACGCCCGAAACCGGTCGATGACCACAAAACGAAGCAGGCTACCACGGAAAATGTCTCTGATGCTTTCCAGCTCTGCGGAACCAACCACCACAACAAACAAATATATCCTTTTTAACAATCACATCCTTTTAACAGTATCCAAATACAGCGCTCGTAACGAACATCAAACATAAATATAGCAATATATTTACTGGGTGTCCCAAGGTATATATGGATAACGACTTTTTCTCGGAAACTAAGATAGCTAGAAAAAACCTAAAAAATACGTGTCCCCGTAGATTTTTGTTAGAAATCTAAATTTAATTTGCAAAAAACTCTCCGGCGGGGCTCTTGTCCTCCTATCTTCTACAACAACAACGCGCACTTCCCTCTACAGATCTGGTGCGCTACCTTGGGCTTTTCATACACAAACGACTCACGTGGAACCCACACACACGACTTAAAAGACAAGCCATGACTAAACGTGCCAAACTTCTTTACCGACTTCTCGGACGACGGTCTAAATTACCAACTGAAGAGACTAATATATAACACCATAATCAAACCTATGTGGACTTACGGACTAGAGCTGTGGGGTTCAGCCAAACCGACCAACATAAGGACCATACAAAATTTCAATCCAAACTACTCAGACAGATAGTTGACGCTCCTTTTTACGTTACAAACCTCATTCTCCACAATGACCTTAACATCCCTTTCGTACAACAACTTGCCAAGACAAAATACCACACTGCTCTCTCACACTGCCCTAATCCCTTCGTACAGTCTCTTGCTTCCTACTACCATCCCTGACAATCCACCTCGCCGACTGAACCGCCAGTGGCCCCGAGATTTCCTTCGGGACTGATCAGTGACTGGTATCCCGTAGAGAGTGCTACCACTGGGTAGTTTCTCTCCTCCCACTCTTCACGCCTCTATACTCTCTCTCTTCTCATTTACTTATTGTATATAGAACTATACAGATTGTAAATTTCTAAATAAAGAAAAAAAAAAAATTTGCAAATTTGTTTTGGTGCTTCGAGAAGCGAGATACAGGCACCAACTTCATTTTTTCAAATGGGGAGGTATGATTTTTTATTTAAGAAATAGATTCCGCTATTTTTTTTGTAAGAAAAATTTACTTGAACGTTTTTTTTTTCTGTGAGTGATAGTTTACAAGTTATGAATGAAAACATGATTCCTATAAGAAATTTAAAATGATAATAATAACGGTTTTTTGATTGAATAAGAAGAAAAGTACTATTTTATTATAAATTTTACTCCTCATTAATTACAGATCTTGCTCGAACTGGCCTCCACCATTAGAGATGTATTTCTTTGGCCGTAAGGTGCAATTGGCAGGAAAATAGGAAAAAGCATGCGCAGAAAATAGTACTTTTCTTCTTATTCAATCAAAAAACCGTTATAATATCATTTTGAAATTTCTTATAGGAATCATGTTTATTCATAACTTGTAAAATATCGCTCACAAAGAAAAAAACCGTTCAAGTAAATTTTTCTTACAAAAAATAGAGGAATCTATTTCTTAATAAAAACCACACCTCCCTATTTAAAAAAATGAAGTTGGTGCCTGTATCTCGATTCTGGAAGCACCAAAACAAATTTGCAAATTAAATTTGGTTTTCTAACAAAAAAAAAAAACTACGGGGACACGTATTTTTTAGTTTTTTTCTAGCTATCTTAGTTTCCGAGAAAAAGTTGTAATCCATTTACCTTGGGACACCCTGTATATACTTTAGAAGATATTTTCCGTGATAGCCTGCTACTTTTGATGGTTATCGACCGGTTTCGAACGTTCGCCCAAAATCACGATGTTTTTGTCAAAACAGTCCTAGCAGTTCCAGAAAAACACTTAATTCCAAAATTTCCTCTCACCACATTATTAGAAATTAATAAGCTTTTGTTTATATTTGCCTAGAATGATTTCTTAATGAAATATTAATCATTTCAACATTTTGAAAAAAAGGAAAAGGCTAAAAATAATAGTAATCGATTTGTGTAAAATTATTCATGGGGAAAAAAGTGAATGGATTTCATTATATTTCTTGTTATTCCAATTAAGGCTTAGTTTTAATTCAAAATAAATTTGGTTGTAAGCAGTCACATTTCTTTCCTTATACTACGAGTATAATTGGCTTTCGTGCCAATTGGTTTGACTGCACTTAATAAGTGCTTAATAAGAAGAACATCATTTAAAATGGTTCCTAAAAATTTAATTTTTTCGTAATGTGGCTATGAGAAAGTAATATTCACTTACATATATGTAATTAACTTACTATGATTAAAGAAAATCACAGGTAACGTTTCTAAGACAATTATATTAAAAATTCGATAAAATCGCAATTCCATCGATGAAGGATTGTGTGTAACGCGAAGTGTGTAAACTGAATTTGCTCTGTGCAAGTCTGTGTTGTCATACTGTCTGAAAAACGCATCCTGCAGATGGGTGAACGCCCGAAACCGGTCGATGACCACAAAATGAAGCAGGTTACCACGGAAAATGTCTCTGATGCTTTCCAGCTCTGCGGAACCAACCACCACAACAACTAATCTGAATAATTCTCTAACGGAAGAAATACGGGGAAATTAAAAAAGAAAACAACACTCAAAAATAAAATTTGGAATAATTTATAAATAAAATATATATATATATATATGAATAAATAATTTCAAAAAGTTTAGTTATTATTAAATTGATGAAATGTTTAATTATGTTCAAGTTTGGTGATAGTTATTATGGTGCTATAAAGGTCAACATAGCCGCAACTCAGGACGAAAGGAAGTGATTTGTATGTGTTTGTGTGTGCGTGCGTGCGCGCGCGTTTGTGTGAGGGCGTGTATGTGTATGTAAGTCTGGAGGGGTGTGAGAGCGAGATAGAAACTGGAGGAATGATCGATCCGCAAGACCAAACCAACAAGGGAGAGAATAGCCGGGGCTCCTGGGTCGCGCCAAAGCTCTGGGAATTGCCAACTAATATGTCGGAAATAATGATCAATTTGTAAAATATATATTTATATATGTTAAGAAAATAAATCAGAATTATGTCAAAATTAGAATTATTGTCACCAATTTTGAAAAATTTACAAAATGGAAATGCAATAATTCTACTGATTTTATTTTCTTCGAAAATAGTTCAAAAAATTTTCTCAAAACCTTGCCTACAAACTATACACATAAATACGCATACACACATCTGAATTTTTTTTTTACAAAAAAATTGATTTTTTGGAAGATTTGTAAAAGCTTCAAAGTTAAACTTCCCTTTAAAAATAAAAATGCTACGTCTATATGTATTCTGTGAGATAAAATTATAAGTTTAGAGAAAAATTTGTAATCTGTAAATGTGTAATCTGTAAAAACATTATAACTGTATTAAGATCAGTAAGAAAAAGTCGTGTGAGATTTCATTCCATATTTTTTAATATGAAGTCTATGGAGACAAATTATAATGGAAATTAATGGAAAACAATTAATAATACATTATTATTATTCGCGAAAGGGGAGGGCAAAACCCTACGCTATCCAAAGCCCCCCAGGGCCCATATAGCTACCCCTAAAGAATAACAACCACTGGGACTAGAATAAAATCCAGGCCCAGGTTTCAACCATCTAAGTTTCACAACAGACCGAACAAATCGGACCAAAACCTTAAAAGGACACAGCTTAAGATCCTCTACCGACATCCTATTCCGGCCGAAGTTCCTAAACCTAATCTCCTCACAACCCAAACAATTCGTCATCAGATGCATGGGTGTTTCCTCCTCAGTTTCACAAACTCTACAAAAGGGGTCAGGCACAAGTCCCATTATATAGAGATGTCTCCTTAAACCACAATGCCCAGTGAGGAATCCAACCAGATACCTGAGGGAGGTCCGTGAAAGACATCGGACCCCACTACTCAAAGCTCCGTCCGGGCCCCCAATGAGCATTTTAGACTGCCGACAACCCACTGCACTCATCCATAAGGATGAGTGCTGTGAGGTCATCCACGTCTGAAAGCCCGACAAACATGTGCCAGAAGACACACCAACAGCAGGCTCTGGACCAATGAAAGGGAGAGAGGCACCTAATTTGGCAAACCTATCCCCACCTCCTCATTCCCAAAAATTCCCATATGACCTGGAACCCAGACCAGAAGCACATCCTTTAATAAAGAAAGATCTTCCAGTCTTCTAGAACATTCCAACATCAATCTGGAAGTGAAGACACATGAATTAAGCGCCTTCAACGCAGCCTGGCTATCCGAGCAGATACAAACCCTTTAAATTAGTGTTACGCACCCTCTCATCCAAAATACAGCAAAGAATTGCATAAACCTCAGCCTGGAAAACGGTGGCCCACTCACCAAGGGGCGCTACCAAATGATCTCCCGTCTCAAAATAGACGGCAGCCCCAGACCTACCATCCATCCTGGAACCGTCCGTGTAGCATCGGAGATAATTCTCAGGAATCACACCAGACGGACCCAGGGTTTATTAATAATACATAGTGTAACAGCAACCAAAGAGAGATCAGCAAACAAAAAGGGTAAAGAGAAGAGAAACGACCCAACCACTCTTTCGGACTGGAGTGGGAGAAACATGTATATAGAGCGACGGACAGTCCAGAGGGATTCAGTTCAATACAGTTCACTATACTTCATCATCTTGCGTCATTTTCATACCACTCTACCTTAACCATTCTCTATTGTAAAGTCCAGGCAGGCAGACTGTGTCTCTTTATTATTATACCTAGTTAACCAGTTTAACCAAGTCTTCTCATTTCATCAACCAAACCTAAATTCTCTCCACCTAACACATCCATTATAATAGTATTACCATTGTGTTAGATTTCTGAAATAAAGTTATATGTTAATTAAGCTAATTAAATCTAGAATTTAAAAAAAATTTTAAAGAGTAGTAAATATGAGTTTATTTAAAAAGCATGCAATTCTAAAAATGAAATTCATCCCCGCTTCAAACTTGATATTCCGTTTACGGATAACCAAGACAAGTGACACAAAAATTTCGATCATAATTCGTCAAGAGGATATTTACTAATTTTTTTTTTTTTTTTTACTTTCTCTACACTTCCTCTTGCCAATTTACTTTCTCTTACACCCCTAGTAAGAGGAAGTATTGTAATCGTGCCAAATTCTCAATATCGAGTTTTCACCGGAAATATCCGTTTTACTGTTAAATTAACAGTAAAAGATGTTATTTAGCCAACGAATTGTATTAAAAATAGAGTGTTGCAATAAATGTTATTTATTAATGAATAAACTAAGTATCCCACTTTTTTTTTTTGCTGAGGTTATAATTGTTAAGTATTATCTGTATGTAAAGTATAAATTTATAAATTAAGTATATTGTTATGAGGAGAGTCTGTCCTCAGACACGTCTAAAATAATTTTTTTAGAAAAATGTTTTAAATAAAGATGGAGTACGGACGTACATTAATTATGGTTAATTTAAAGTCACATCGTTGGAGCTGCGTTAATGAAAATTGTAAAAAATAAAAATTAATAACCGCTATTTTCAAATTCTCTAGAATTCTGCTACACAAATCCCACACACACACATACATACATACACTTTTAATTACTTTCTGAGAGAATTGGAGGAAAAGGGAAATGCTTAATCGTAGTGGTTGATTAGATCCAATTCCACTACTGATTCAATTCTCAGAGTACTTTTTCATTCAATAAAGACACCATTATAGAAAATTCCATAACAAGTTAATTACAAATGGTGAAAATAAAAAGGTAATTTCTATGTGAATTTAAAAAAAAAAAAAAAAGAAAAAGAAATTTTATCCGCCATAGCATGCCTTTATAGAAAAACAATTAGTCTCAGCCATTACTTAGGGAAACTTTATATTTCAAAAAGAGGAAAATCTGGTTGTGAAATACTCTATTCTCTTATAATTGAATATAAAATGCCAAATTTTCTTTAAACTTCATAGTTCAAAAATAAATTTAGAGAATAAATTTAATTTGTAAAAAAAAAAAAAAAAAATACTTCAATTACGCCAACGTTTCGAAGAAGTTTCCTATCTTTATCAAAAAATTTAATCAAAAGCGGCCACTACACGGTCAATAATATTGTCAATATCAGTATTGACAATATAACCATCAATACTCGTGCTAACCAATCACAATACTTCATAACCTTACACGATCAATATTATTGAAGTAACGAAGTATGTGATTGGTTAGCACGAGTATTGATGGTTATATTGCCAATACTGATATTGACAATATTATTGACCGTGTAGAGGCCCCTTAAAATACAACAATGAGGAATAACATTGCATTAATAAACTTGTAAATTACAAAATAATAACAAAAAGTTGTAAATAAAAAATAATAACAAACTTACAAATAGATGTAATGACATTGCTATAACCTGATGTAATGACATGGCAAAATCATAGCAATGTCAAACCTTCACAACACATAACAAAAGAAAGAATAATTTATAACTAGTGGCCTAGCCGGCCGCTGTCTTCAAGACAAAACCGCGGCCAAACAAACAAAACCAAGGGTCAATACTTTACATCAAAGCAAGTACCAATAAGCTGGCCTAAATCATTGGTCACCGAACTAACCAAGGTCGCACAAGGTTGCACACTAGGATAGATGTCTTGGTGTTAGTGTTGCTAACACTGATATAAACTTCGCCCCATTGGAAGAGGGGATGATTATACTTCAGTACGTCTTCAAGATTATTATACGAGCAGCAGTTCCGCGTCCCTATACAGTTTTTATTTATACTTATTTCCTTAGTTGTGCATCTTAGTTCATTTATTTTAATCATTCTAAATTATTAGTTATTTATCTCCTATTTATTTCTAAGTATTTCTTGTTAATAGTTACCATTACTCACGTTTAAATTATTGTACAAATACAGTCTATTTTTATAAATTCCGTGTTAATAATTCGAGCACTAATTTCTAAAAATCTCTAAACTAACTTCCGCACTCTTCAAGACATCTACTACATACCATAGGAATCACAATAAACGATTCCACTACTACATAGATGAGTCTTGATAGATGTAGGGAAAATAATTTTTAATGGAACATATAAACTTGAAAAAAAAAAAAAAATGTTACAGCACAGAAACATAGAAACTTAGAAAGATAAACATAAAAAGTTACTAATTGCTTTTGTTAAATTATGTATAAATTTTTTTTATCTTTGTTTAGTTTCTGTTCTGTAAAAATTTTTTTATTTCAAGTTTATATGTTCCATTAAAAATATTTTTCCCTACAAGACTCATCTATTTGTAAGTTTATTGATTTATTTATTTTTTGTTTGTTCTAGGGGACTATTGCACTACGACCTGAAAGATCTATTGTGCCCCCCGGAGCGTTTCATTGCACTGCCGGCCTCCGAGCAGTGTTCTATAGCTACAGACCACACTGCCCATCATTACCAGCTAGTGAGCTGTAGAGGCTCCTAGAAAGAGAAAATCTAAGGGCAGCATGCTGGATTCGAACCTGGGATCTCCGCGTTGCGCTAACTATAATTATTATAGTTATGGTTGTGGTTGGTTCCGCAGAGCTGGAAAGTATCAGAGATGTTTTCCAAGATAGCCTGTTTCTTTTTGTGGTCATGACCGGTTTCGGGCGTTCGCCTATCATCAGGATGTTTTCGTCAAAACAGTGGGATAACATGGACTTGCACAGACCAAATTTAGTTGATACACTCTAATTATTATTATTATTATTTTTTATTTACGATTTTCTTAATTTTTTTAAAAATGCATTGTTATTTCTCATTGTATTGTATTTTAGATTGAAGCCTTGATAAAGACCGGGAACTCTGTCGAAACGTTGGCATAATTGAAGATTTCTTTTCTACTTGACCGATCCTCACTAAATGTTTCCATTACATAACAGATCGACATAGATAACAAATATTTTGCTATAAATTTAGAGGTAAGGATGGAAGAGATAATTACCTATATCCAGGCAGTTGTAGAAGGTGATTACATTATAGTTCAAAAGAAAGGGAAATCAAACAACACGAATTCCGCGGAACTGCCCAAAATCATTATTTTCCGGAACAACGTTACAAATAAAAGTGATAAGATTTATATATCTGTGCAGTTAGTAATCCAAGTTTAAAACAAAATCGTTACAATTATTTCAAGGGAAGTCCAAAAAACTGAAAAACTATTAAGTACAGTCGTATTTCCTGTCACAATCTATTTTCTTCAAATTTGGTATTCTCCTAATAATGGTGGTTCTAATGTATACGAACGAATATTATATATATGAAACAACTATAAATTGCATTGAAATGGAAAACTGATACTTTAATAGAAAGTTTAACGTTGTTGCCACCTAAAACCCACCGCCCCCCCTCCAAAAATTCCAGGAAAAATTCCAAATATTTGTTGGTAACATCTACCAGGTTAAAAAAGAAATTATCGAATAACTAGAGAAAAAAAAATCTGGTGTGAAACACTCACACAACTTTCTCTTACTCCTGTTCTCAAAATTATAAATTGACAAATGTTATAATTTGTGTACCCAATTTAACGAAATTCGTCGAAAACTGAAAAAAAAACTGTTCAGTAAAAGCGCACTTTCGGTTTACTAAATTTCTTAAAACTTGGAATTTTGGTCATCTATTTATTTCTAATTAATTTTCTTTGGATGATAGAATCGTATAATCAACTGTGATGGCACTTTAGAGAAAAACGTAACCCCACCCCACCCCTAAAAGTACCCTTAAATGAATTTTCCCAGAGAAATGTTTTAAATAAAAGTTGTAGATCTTTGCATGCTTAGTTTATATAAGACGTTTCAAGAAAATCGTCTGAGCTATTTTTGAGAAAATTGCGAAAAAGAGAATAAATCATTTAGTAAAGTGGTAAAATAAGCACACTTCCGGTTATTCGATTTTTTTCAATCTCGGAATTTCAACAACATATTTAATTCTAATTAATATTATTTAGGTTATAGATTTGTTCAATAAACTGAAATAGCACTTTAGATGAAAACCTAACCCCATCCCTCCCCAATAACTGCCCTTAAATGAATTTTTCCAGAGAAATGTTTCAAATAAAAGTTGTAGCTATTTGTATGTGTAGTTGATGTATCAAGTTTAAAGAAAATCGTTGGAGCCATTTTTGAGAAAATCGCAAAATAGTAAAAAAAAAACAAATTAAAGTGGTACTTCCGGTTGTGGAATTTTGACAGATAACGTACTGTCAGATCCCATTGTGATACCTAAACGGAATATAAAGTTTCAGCTTTCTATGATTTTTAGTTTTTTGAGCTATGCTGTTCACATACATACACACACAGACCATTTTCTAAAAAACCACTATTTTGGACTCAGTGGTCCCTCAAAACGGATATTTCCGGTAAAAAAACACAATATCGAAAATTTACGATAACGATTACAACTTTCTCTTAAAATTCAGTAAAGTAACACTGCAGTTTGATGGATTTTTATAACAACCTCATTGTCGGATTAGGTGGTGTTTCCGGTACCTGATAAATGGAACCTTATAATTTTTTTACGACTTTTTGTTTACGAGATATTTTGTTCAGAAAAACATGACAGTACACACAATTCGCTAAAAACAAATATCTTCGCAGTTGTCGGAAGTTCTTAAAACATATATTTCTAAACAATTTAGAAAATTGTACAAGATCGGCAATAATTCCTGTTACAATAAAAAAAATCTGGTGCGAAACACTCACACAACTTTCTCTTACTCCAGTACTCAAAATTATAATTGACCAATTTTATAGTTAGTGTACCAAATTTAATGAAATTCGTCGAAAAGTGAAAACACTGTCCAGTAAAACTGTCCGGTTTACTAATTTCCTTGAAACTCGGAATTTGGGTCATATATTAATTTCTAGTTATTTCAATTTGGATGACAGAATTGTATAATCAACTGTGATAGCATTTTAAAGAAAAACATAACCCCCCTCCCCCAAAAGTCCCCTTAAATGAATTTATCAGGGGAAAAGTTTCAAATAAAAGTTGTAGCTCTTTATATGTATAGTTAACAACACTGGTTTAAAGAAAATCGTTGGAGCCATTTTCGAGAAAATACCAGAAAACTGAAAATTATATTTCAGTAAAAACGCACTTCCGGTTATCTATTTTTTTCAAACTCGGAATTTCAACAACATATTTAATTCTAATTAACATTATTTAGATGACAGAATTGTCTAATATACTGAAACAGCAGTTAAGATGAAAACCTAACCCCACCCCTCCACCAGAAGTGCCCTTAAATGAATTTTCCTGGAGAAATGTTACAAATAAAAGTTGTAGCTCTTTGTATGTGTAGTTGATATATCAAGTTTAAAGAAAATCTTCGGAGCCATTTTTGAGAAAATTGCAAAAACGTAAAAAAAACAACTAGTAAAGTGGTACTTCCGGTTGAGGAATATTGACACATAACGCACCGTCAGATCCCATGGTGATACCTAAACGTAATATCAAGTTTGAACTTTCTACGATTTTTCGTTTTTGAGCTATGCTGTTCACACATATACACACACACACACACACACACACACACCATTTGCTAAAAACCACTTTTTTTGGACTCAGGAGACTTCAAAACGGATATTTCCGGTGATAACTCGATATTGAAAATTTGACACGATTACAATACTTCCTCTTACTAGGACTAAGAGAAAGTAATAAGAAAAGAAAAGAAAATATTATTCAATAATATAGTTTAGGTTAATGACCGAAACCTTCAAATATAGAGAGAATTCCCAAGTGATATCTTTAAAGGTTTAATTGCAAATAATAATTAGTCAAATAGAATGACAAAGAGCCTCTATTGGGCTTTGATTACATTTTTTTTTCATTAATAATGTATTAATTATTCCATTAGTCATGATGAAAAACATCAATCATATTTTAGTTATTAATTATTATTTGTATATTTAGGGAACACTTGGATATATTAAATTTATTTCTTTTTTTTTTTTTTTTATTGATATATAAAAAATTGTTTCTCATTGTTAATTAAATTATGTCGAAAACAAGAAAGTGTAGGAAGCAAGGAATCCAGCTATTTCTGACTAACTTAGAGTAGCACAGTATCGCAAATACGAAAGGAAATTTCCGTTTTTTGAAACTTTTATACGAATCCTTTTTACGAGCAAATTAACTAAAATAATAATAATAATAATAATAATAATAATAATAATAATAATAATAATAATAATAATAACCTTTTATTGTTACTAATATCTTACATACATTATTTAACTTTTAATAATAATAGTAAGAAATCAACATTTGTCGTGGTGATCTATTCGGTTATAGTTCAGATTAAAAATTAATATTATCTTTAAAAATTTGTAACATATATTACAGCTATATCTTCGAAGTACTTCACATGACATAAATTATAAATTTTTTTTTTTTAAATTTAAGGCGCTTCAACATCTATGGTCATTAGCGCCCGGAGCCTTCTTTCTCAGTGCATTGCCGGCCTCCGGACAGTGTTCTCTCGTTACAGACAACACTGTCCATCACCGAACGGTGAGCTGTAAAAGCAACTAGGAAGAAAAAATCTAAGGGTAGCACTGGACTCGAACCCGGGATACTTAGCTAATCCCTCCCCTCGCTTCGGTGGTACATATACTACAAATCATAATGAAAAGAAAGTTAATATAATAAACAAACTTTATGCATCTATTTAGGAAAACATAAAGAGAAGCCTTTTATATAGTTTTAAATTTTACATATATAAGTTATACAGTTGTTGTGGTTGGTTCCGCTGAGCTGGAAAGCATCAGAGATATTTTCGTGTAGCCTGCTTCATTTTGCCGATCATCGTCCGGTTTCGGGCATTCGTCAATCATTTTTTGTTAAACAGTGTAATAACATAGACTTGCACAGAGCAAATACAGTTGATACACTAGTCTGCCTGTGTCCCATTACTTATTATACATAGTTAACCAGTGTTAACCCCCAGTCTTCTTTTATTTCAATCAACCAGACCCAAATTCTCTCCACCTAACTCATCCATTATAATATAGAAAGAAATAAAATGTCATAATTTTTGTATTACCATAAAATTTGCCCAATTTTTTTTTTTTTTTTTTAATTTAAGGCGCGTTAACATCTATGGTCATTGGCGCTTGGAGCCTTCTCAGTGCACTGCCGGCTTCCGGACAGTGTTGTCTCGCTATAAATAACACTGTCCATCACCAGGCAGTGAGCTGTAGAGGCTCCTAAAAAGAAAAAAATCTAAGGGTAGCACAACTGGACCCTTATGATCTTCCGCGTGGGAGAACATTTGTCCAATTAAAAATGCATTTAATCGAGATTTTAGACGAAATTGGGTCGATTGGATTATTCTTTTCTATAAAGTGCTATATGATTTTATCTTCTATGTAATCTATATAACTGAATTATAATTAAATATGAACGCAAAAAAAATTCTGTAATAGTAAGCAGAGAGAAGACAGGCCCTCTGTGGTATTCTCTGACTTAAGCAGGCTAGAGTGGGTGAACCTGTGTATATAAGCCAGTGGGAATCTATCTAGAGTTATCTATCAGATTCAACCGTACATCGCATCGTGTCATTCTCTACTCCCACCTTTTATTCTATCAGTTTCATTATAAAGTCCAGTGCAGTTAGTGTAAAGTTATAGCTACATTATAACAGTGTCAGCATATCACGTTCATTCAATCAAACCTAATTTCTCTCCTCAACAACTCCATTATATTGTTATATTGTAATAGCAAGCAGGGAGAAAGACAGGCCCTCTCTGGTACTCTCTGACTTAAGCAAGTTAGAGTGGGAGAACCTGTGTATATAAGCCAGTGGGAATCTATCTAGAGCTATCTATCAGATTCAACCACACATTGCATCGTGTCATATCTCTACTCCCACCTTTTATTCTATCAGTTTCATTATAAAGTCCAGTGCAGTCAGTGTAAACTTATAACATTAGACATAATAACAGTGTCTTCATATCATCTTCATTTAATCAAACCTAATTTCTCTCCTCAACAACTCCATTATAAATTCAGAGTTTAAAAAAAAAAATTGGTTGACTAGAATGGCGATTTCACTGGAGTTTTTTTTTTTTCAGTTTTCTGCGAATTTCTCCATTTTTATTAATTGTTGTGGTGGTTGGGATCCGCAGAGCTTGCAAAGCGTCAGAGATATTTTCCATGATAGCCTGCCTGCTTTTTTTTTATGGTCATTGACCGGTTTTGGTCATTCAATGATGATAGGCGAACGGCCCAAAACCGATCGTTGACCACAAAAAGAAGAAGCAGACTATCACGGAAAATGTCTCTGAAGTTTTTTATTAGACTTGGTGTAACTAAAAAGACCTTACGCTTTTGTTTGAAATTTTTTTGTCCAAGAAATTCCATTTAAAGGGGTTTCTGGGGTGGGGAGTGGGGGGAAGGATTATGTTATGTTTTCCTAAAAATAAAAACAAATCGTTTTATTAAGTTTAGATAACAACATTGATAGTATAATTCAATATAATTCATAATAACATAATATTCAATATAACTAGAGTTTTTTTTTTCTAATGGGAACGACGTGATTTGTGAAGCCAAACAAAAATAACAATTAATTCATAATTATTATATAATTTATAAAATTATTAATATAAAATTAATATAAATTAAAAAAAATTGACATTTTCGTATACTTCTTTAGATTTAAGTATGGCCCAAACTAATGAAATGTATATTTCAAATAATAAGGATGTGAGAAACTGACTATTACAATTAATTAAATTTACTAAATATAATTTATTTCTGCTAGTCATTTTGTTTTAATGAATGGAGAAAATAAATTTCCAATATTTATTATAATATAAACATTAAACAAAGAAATTACAGTTGTGTTTTCAATTAAATATCTTGCTCTCTCACTGGTCTACTACTCTACTACTACACTGAGCCACTCACACCTCCCCCCCCCGCTCACACAATGCTTCCTACGCTATGTCTGTGTGATTCAATGTTCTGTATATGTATGGGTATATGTTTGTATATGTAGTTGTAAAGTTAGGGGGGGCGAGTTGGAGGGGTTGCGAGGGGTGGTGGTGGTGGTGGTTTGATATAGGGTTGGTGGTGAGGTAGGTGAAGAAATAATGGGTATGGGGTAGTTATATTGACAAGGGAAAGAGGTCGGTAGTGAGGGGGGAGAGTTTGGCAGTAGAAGGAGGGTAGCCTCGTACAGGGGTGCCAACACACACACAGCACGATATTGATCACAACGTTGCCGTGGCAAGCGGTGGGGGACGGCGCCTCTAGTAGAGGCTACTCTCAGGCTCCTGTCGTCCTTCTATATACCATACTACGCACACAACTTGGGAAAAAAATTAAAAAAAAAAAAAAAAAAAAAAAAAAACCTAGTGCGAAATATTCATACGATTTTCTATTAAAATTTTTATCAAAAACACTGAAGTTTTATTAAATCTTAGTTTTCTTGAATATTATTAGTATAATATGCGCTAGAGCAATCCTGAGGTATCCCTAGAAATCCTTCAAATTAATTTTCTCGAAAAACGTTTTTTGTGAAAATACATTTAAAACCGTAGCATTTCCGGATTAATCCTATTGTTTTCAATCTTTATACTATTACAAAAACCACGCAATCAAATTTTGTTTTTCAGCTTAAAAAGTCTCAACACAAGCATTTCCCAGAGAGAGAAAAATCAATTAGGCAAATTTTAATATAATCGCAATTATTTCCTAAGTACGGAAACTAAGAAAAATTCAAAATTAATATAAATTAAAAATGTTTTATCAAGAAAGGCAAAATATATCCAAAACTAGAATCGTTCTAAGAAAACCATATATTCTATAAATAGATCCAGCCTAAGCTCAAGCCCTAGACAACACAACACAGTAAAAATATAAGTTTAAATATATAAAAAAAAAAAAATTATATATATATATATATTATTAATACAAAAAAATAATAAATGTTAAGAAATTGTTTACAGAAACCTGGCCTAAACTAAATAACCTAAAGAAATGGTGGAATAAGTAAAAGCCACGTGGCATAACCTCACCATTACCTTCCATAAGGTTATATTAAAACCTTATCATAACTTAATGTTTTAAACAACGTTTATTTTTGATCACCTCTAAATGATTTTCAAACTTATTTTTTCTACATTAAATATTGGGAATTTTTATCAATCTTTCTAATGTTGTATTTTTAAAATATGTTCACAGTAACCAAATATATCAAGTGATTCATAAACATGTTATATGTTATATAGTATTTCGGTTATAAAAGAAGTATTTAGAACAATATGAATACAATAGAATAAAATAAAAGCGGGGGGAGGGGGAACGGGGGCCCCCTTCCAGTGGGACCTACAAAACGAGGTCTATTGTGGGGATCCCCTAAAATTATAGCACAAGCCCCCAACTTCGCCCTCCTAATCAGGTCTAGCAAAGCTGAGAGCGGCGCCCGTCATAAAGCTCATAGCTTCAGGATTGCCTGTCCCTAATTGAAGAAACCTTGTCCTCACCAGGCTGGCGCACTCGCAAAGGATGTGCACCCGGGTCTCTTCCTCAGCCTTGCAGAAACCGCATACCTCGCTATCTACAAGTTGTAGTTAATACATGTGCCTGTACTACCTACAATGCCCCAGAACAATATGAAGCGTTCAGGAAAGATTCTTCGACAAGAAGTTATTTGATGAAAAACTTTTTGATCGTATGAATCAAGCGTTGTCAACAGTATAATTCAAACGAACGAAAAAACGGAGTAAACTAATCCGATGTGAAACTCCCACTCAATTACAATCTCGTGTAGTTCTGACTAATTTTCTTGAAAGAGAAAATTTGTTACTACAAAAGTACTTTTGGGTCACACTTTCAGGTTGGCGGATTTTTATTAAAAAAAACAATTCTGATCGGATAAAGCTTGTGGACACACCAAAACGGATTATCAACTTAAAGGTCAGGATTTTTCGTTTTTTTTCTGAATTATGCTGTTAACATATACATACTGAAGTAAAAATCGGAAGAAATCCAAGAAGTCCAGGAAATATCTGGTCAAAAGCAATTTGAAAAATGATGCCACATTAAAAATATTATTTTTTTTTTTATATATTTTTTTTAATGTACCTGTAATTTTTCCGCAAATTACTTAATAGTTATTTACCCAGCAACTAATGTATGGGAGCGACAAATAAACGACAGAGTCCAAATATATTACTTACGCGTTGAACATTAAATTTGTTCTGCAACCGCACTAAATTGGTATATATATATATACGAGGTGTGTAAATTAAGTAATGAGACTGACTTTTTATCTTTTTTTCATTCAAATAAAATTACAATTCAACATTGTCCTCTTCAAAGTAACTACCTTGGGAAGCCACACAACGCTGAAGACGATTCTTCCATTCGTCATAGCAGTGCTGGAACTCGGATACTGGAATAGACTTCAGTTAGTCGGTTACGGCTGTTTGAATATTCTTCCAATGTTCCAAAATGACGTCCCTTGAGGTGATTTTTCAATTTGGGGAACAAAAAAAAGTCACATGGACTCAAGTCGGGTGATTAAGGAGGCTGAGGAGCCACAGGAATGTTATTACTGGCCAAATACTCATTAATAGAAATCGCGGTGTGCCACTGAGCATTGTCGTGATGCAACACCCACTTGTTTTTTATGTTTGGTCTCACACGCATGACTCTTTTTCGAAGTCTCTCAAGAACTTCTCGGTAAAAATGTTGGTTTACCATTTGGCATGGAGGCACAAATTCTTTGTGAACGATTCCTTGGCTATCAAAAAAGCAAATCAGCATGCATTTGATTTTTGACTTGCTCATTCTTGCTTTTTTTGGCCTTGGAGAGGTTGAAATGTGCCACTGCATGCTCTGACACTTAGTTTTTGGGTCATACTCAAACACCCAAGACTCGTCTCCTGTAATAACACGTTCCAAAAAATTGGGATCGTTTTAAATTGCTCCCAAAAAGTCAAGGCTCCTTTCCTTTCTGATGTCTTTTTGCTCTTGTGAAAGATTTTTCGGAACCATTTTTGCACAAATTTTTCTTTCAAACTCGGAATTTCAACAAAATATTTAATTCTAATTAACATTATTTAGATGATGGAATGAATTGTTCAATAAACTGAAATAGCACTTTAGATGAAAACTTAACCCCTCCCTTACTCCATAGCTGCCCTTAAATGAATTTTCCCAGAGAAATATTTCAAATAAAAGTTGTAGCTCTTTGCATGTGTAGTTGATATAAAAAACTTTAAGAAAATCGTCAATCGAGCCATTTTTGAGAAAAACGCAAAAAAATATAAAAAAAAACCAACCAGTAAAGTGGTACTTCCGGTTGAGCAATTTTGACAGATGACCCACTGTCAGATGCCATGGTGATACCTAAACGGAATATCAAGCTTCAACATTCTACGGTTTTTCGTTTTTGAGCCATGCTGTTCACATATATACATACACACACACACAAACCATTTGCTAAAAACCACTTTTTTGGACTCAGGGGACCTCAAAACGGATATTTCCGTTGTAAGAGAAAGTCAAAAGTGATAGAATGAAGTGTTATGTTCGTAGGTAATGTTTAAGAGGAAAAAAAATTGAGAAAATTAAAAACAAAAAAATCAGTAAAGAAAGTGGTTGGTTCACTTCGTGTAGGATCGAAACAAAATATCAATTTATACTTCCTACAATTTTTCATTTTTGAAATATTTTGTGCAAAAGCTTACATACACACGGGCACACACCACATCAATCCATTTTTTTCACACCAGTAGTACCTAAATTATGTATTGAATCATAAATTATGGGTTAGCCAAAATCTATGACTGGAAGTGGGCAGTATACTCGTATTTAACTGTCAAAAAGATCGATGATAACGGTTCATATTCGACTCCAGATAAACTGAAGTGTAATTTCGTTCACTTCATCATATTTATTTTAAAAGAATTAAAAGAAGTAATAAATTTTCCTTAAGATTAAAACAAAAAAAAATGATTCTTTGGCTCTTCCCAAAAGCCTTAGATTTACTAGGAAATTGCAATATAACTTCCGGTATTATATACGTCGAAACATACGATATTGGTTTTGTTCCTGACCGGTTTCGGATTTTCATCCATCGTCAGAGCAAATTCACCAAGTTCGTGTAGAGAGTTCACTTCAACGTAATGTTTCTGTTAGACTCACACTTGTTGGTTGGATATATGCAACCCACCAATATATATTGGTAGAGAACCAATACCAATATATATTGGTAGACATATATACAACCAACAAGTGTGAGTGTAACAAAAACATTACGTTAAAGTGAACTCTCTATGCAACCAACCAATATATATCTGGTAGACAACCAATACCAATATTTATTGGTAGACATATATACAACCAACAAGTGTGAGTGTAACAAAAACATTACGTTAAAGTGAACTCTCTATGCAACCAACCAATATATATCTTGGTAGACAACCAATACCAATATATATTGGTAGACATATATACAACTAACAAGTGTGAGTGTAACAAAAACATTACGTTAAAGTGAACTCTCTATGCAACCAACCAATATATCTTGGTAGACAACCAATACCAATATATATTGGTAGACATATATACAACCAAGAAGTGTGAATATAACAGAAACATTACGTTAAAGTGAACTCTCTATGCAACCAACCAATATATATTGGTAGACAACCAATACCAATATATATTGGTAGACATATATACAACCAAGAAGTGTGAATATAACAGAAACATTACGTTAAAGTGAACTCTCTATGCAACCAACCAATATATATTGGTAGACATATATACAACCAAGAAGTGTGAGTGTAATAGAAACATTACGTTAAAGTGAACTCGCTATGCAACCAACCAATATATATTGGTAGACAACTAATACCAATATATATATTGGTAGACATATATACAACCAACAAGTGTGAGTGTAACAAAAACATTACGTTAAAGTGAACTCTCTATGCAACCAAACAATATATATTGGTAGACAACTAATACCAATATATATATTGGTAGACATATATACAACCAACAAGTGTGAGTGTAACAAAAATATTACGTTAAAGTGAACTCTCTATGCAACCAACCAATATATAACTTGGTAGACAACCAATACCAATATATATTGGTAGACATA
>JAAEAF010009735.1:0-15923 GCA_011037195.1 Triatoma infestans
AAAAAAAAAAAAAAAACACGAATATAGAGCATTTTTTTTTTTCTAACTGAAACTTTCTTGAATTTATAATGTAAATATTTCGTCGGACTATTATTTGTTTAATATTAAGCCGGTGTATAAGTAATTAAGAGAAATCATGTTTATAATAATTCTGCTAATTCTGACCGGAGAACTTCCTGGTTTTTGATACGGTCCTCTCTTGTTAATTAAAATTTTTTTGAAATTAGTTTCACGATAATTATTATCACATTAAACAAATATATCAATAATTAATATGACAATTCTATTAAGGCTATTATTTTAAAAGTTTCAAGACTACTTAGTGTATAATTCTATTAAGGCATAACTTTTTGCTACGTCCTATACATGTTTTTGGGTGTTTTCTGGAATTTAATTTCCAAATTCTGTGGCAGAAAAATACCAAGCGGATTTTATGATATATAAGGGTGCTTTGTATTTTAGTTTTGTTAAATTCTCCATACTTTATTTCTTTATGAAATATTCTGAATTGCTACTCGTAGTATCGTATGGGCGTCACTTGACGCTTACGGCGTTGTCACATTTGTGTGACAATCTCGCAGACATCACAACAATTATGTTTCAATATATTTATCCAAATATATATATCAAGTTAATTTTCCACATTACAAAATATTGTAAAATAGCAAATTGAGAATGAATAGCCTTCCCATTACGAGTAACTAAATCACTATACTAGCATTTTTTAAGATATTTTCTTAGTCGTCTGGCTTACTACTTTAAATTAAAGCAGTGAACTGGTGCAAGAGAGTTTTTTTTGTTTATTAACCCCATCGAGATGACAAAGTGCTTAAAAGATCCTTCCTATTTGCATTGGAGATCTCCCCCCCCCCCAAGAAGTACAACAACTTTCTCTTATTGAATTCATTACTGCCAATTACTGCATTTCACTAATTTTTCCATCAAAATGGGCATTTTTACAATAATTATTATTATTGAATTGCGCAGGATCCATTCAACAGACTGAATTGGCAAAATCTCTCCTGCAGTAGCCCTAAATAAATTTTCTTGCAAAAATATTTAAATTAAAGACTTAGACATCTTAAGTTTTGTATTTGTATTCTTACTTGATTACTTACTTAATTGGCTAATAATGAGTCCTGGCTCTCCTCAATAAGCACCCGCCAGAACTATCCAATTTTCTAGCGTAGTAAATTTCTCCCGAACATCAGCAATAGCTTTGACGGCTTTTACCTGTAATAAGCGAGTGGATACGCAATGCTCGTTAATAAATCTCATATATTCGGGAAATTCTAAGTAGCCTGCTTAAAATATGCCAAAAATTTGTGTATTTAAAAAAGGACGTATGAGCATGAGAATTGCATACAATGCACGTTGGGTTTATTAAGAATTAATTGAATCAAAACCACAAAACATAAATTTAAAAATAATTCTGTGATTTTATCCATCGTAGCATGCATATTTGTGATGTATACCTGACCGGTTTCGGATTTTCATCTGTTGTCAGAGTAAAGTTGTCCTCACGCATTGGTCTAGTGGCTGATGCACTCGCCTTTCGTGCGAGAATTCAGGGTTCGACTACCGTGAGAGCAAAGTCGGTGTTGACCCAGCATCGTGAGGTAAAATTGGAAGTTACAGTTAGTAGCGCCCTCGGTTACGAATGTCAGAACTAAACGGCGAGGGAACTGCGGCATGCTTACCACATGTCCCCCAATATATCGCCGTCTGGCAAGCATTGATCCTTTATGGACTGTTGCGCCATAGGTTAAAACAAAAAAAATCAGAGTAAAGTTATTAAAGTTTAGTGTAGACGAATTGATAACTATGCTTCTGATGATGAATGGAAATCCGATACCTGGGCAGGAAAAACACAATGTGCATGATATGACGGATAAGATCCCAGATGTTCTTCCTTTCACAAATTGAATTTTTTTTTTTTTTTTTTTAAATACATACTGTTTTTTGTTTTCCTCGATAATATATTATTTAATAGGAAATAAGGTTATGTTTTGACTGCAACGGATAATTTGCTACGTACCATCAAAGCAATGACATTAATAATACTATGTGCTTTCTCACTTTACATTGTGTTTACTAGTTGACGATCTCAGTTGGTTTATCAAGACTTCTTATGACGGACAGGTGCCCGAAATCGGTGGGGGAACATAACATAAGGACAAAAAATCTTTGATCTTACTTTGATAGTGTGATAGTTCACAAAACATGTGTAAAAAAACAAAAACAAAAAAAAGTTCATAGAGCTGAGAGAAAAATATCTAAGAGAGTAGGAAACTTCTTCCGAACACAGGAAAAAAGTAAAAACCACTTAGGAACAAGTTTACAAAAGAAAGCACACAGATGTTTTCGTACTAAACAGCGGCAATGAAAAGAATAAACTTGAATCCACTAAAATACAATGTAAAATACTGGCTGCTATCAGGTGATATCTTGTGTGGCAGGTGTCCAAAAGAAAGAAACACCATCCATTACTAGACAAATGACAGGTGAAAGACTGTGTCTCGCCTTTTACAACCTACAGTCGGTGAGAGTTGTTGTGTTGTTAAATTAGCTGTAACGTTATTTACCGATGTGCACCTCCTTCTCAAACTATAAAAATATACCACCACCTTTATATATATATATCAGGGACTTTGTAAAAATTATATGACTTTGAAAAGTTTTACTAAACTCGCTCCCCTTGTATTAAGTATACCCAACAAAGTCACGGTTCCCATTGCTATTTATTTTTCTACACTTCGCGTTTCCTCTTTTACACACTTGGATCAATGTTCGTTGCTCGCTCTGAGCGATTGAACATGAGTAATTGAGGAAGCTTTTAATATATAACGTTTGAAGATAATTTTAAGGACTTACTTTGAAATAAGATTACGAGAGAAGTACAGAAGGATCCTTTTGACAGCTAATGTAATTTTTTATTATTGTTTTATATAATTTTCTCCCGCTAAGAAAGCGTGCGAGGGGCCGAAACTAATGGTAGTTGAATGGAGCTAAGTCTGGAATATAGGGTGGGTGTAAAAGAAGTTCAATGCCATCAAGTTATTCAATTTTTTTCTTTAGTCTGACGGGAGGTGTATGGCCGAGCGTTATCTTGTTGGAACAAAATTTGTTTGTGATTGATCAAAGCTGGATTACGCTGGATCCTTTTTTTGGATGTATATTCTATCTATCTGTTGCCAGGAAAGGTCGAAATTCATGGGAAGTCCATAGGGAACGAATTCAAATTGCTTTTTATCAAATTGCCATCTTGCACCAACCAGTAATGCCGTTTGATCTCAATCCAACCATTGACCATGTATTCAGGATTTAGCCAGTAAATCCACCTCTGACGTCACTATTCTTTTTAAAACTTCTTTTTTTTTAACACATATCAAAAAGTTATAAATATAAAGTAAATAAAAAAGAGAACCATCACAATGTTTTAGAAAAAATGAAATTAAAAATTAAAAAAAAAAAAAAAATGTAGATAAAAAAAGACGATACCTGTCAAAGAGAAATCCGGGAGTAGAGTTAAATGTTAGAAGGAGGTTATGCAGTAGGATCTGTTTACAAAGAAAAGTTGGGAAGCAACTATTGTTTATATTAAATTTTGTTTTTATTTCATATATTCTCGCGATTAGGATAGATGATATTTGGGACTACCCTACAGTGGCAGAATTCTTTATATAACTATCTTTAATTACTGTTTATTTACATTGGTAATTTTTCCAGTAATAATGAATTTAGGAAAATTATTTAGAAAAAATACGTAATGGAAAAAAAATATGATATGAAACACTCACAACTCATGACTTTCTATTATAGTAATTTACTTAATAATAATTGACAAACTTATGATTTCCATTAAATGTTTAGCAATCTTCAATATTTTTTGAGGGAATCCTTCACCAGAATATCTGTCAATCAATTTTCTTTGTAAAAATTTCCAAACAAAAGTGATAGATATTTTTCTGTAATTTAGTTAGTCTTTATGGAAAAGATCGCAGAAAACTGAAGAAAAAAAAACAGGTTCAGTGAAGTCGTACTTCCGGTCAACTGATTTTCTTCAATCCTGAATTTTGGCCATACTTCTAAATTTAATTAATATTGTGTAAATGATAAAGTGCAAGACACTTTAGAGGTAAATGTAATCAACCTCCTCCTCCAAAGCTCATCTTAAATTAATTTATTCGTAAGTATTTCTAGCAAAACTATTAGGCTTCTGTATTTATGGCTACTATGACTAGTTTAATGAAATCTGATATCTTTGTGGACAGAGAGAGAATAGCAATAAAATGTTCAGCTAATTTGCATTTCCGATGAACCGATATTTTTTCGAATTCGGAATTTTCGCTTAACATTAGGATCTGAACCATTTTGTGTGGTCAGCGACCAGTCTCTTTTTGAGGAACTTAAGAAGGAGAAGGAAATATGGAATTCTCAATTCTGGAAATCACTCAATGAGGCAGGCAAAGATCTGCTTGGGAAATTATAACCCAGGCACGTCGGAAGCATACATCGGAGGGCGGAAGTAAGAACAAGCTCTGCATTCTTATGGCTTCCTCACGGGGCATTGTAAGTCTCTGGGGACACCTGACGAAGCCAGGCTTGGTGAGTGACACCATGTGTACATTCTGTGGGGAGATGGAGGATCTTTTAACGGACTACGATGTTGCCATTCAAAGTCAGGAACCTGGGCATTTACCAGAGAAAGAGCTGAACATACCCTCCCTAAACCTCTCCAGGATATTAAGATTGCTTAGGGGACCTGAGGGCTTGCTATTGGCTTACCCTAGGCACTCGAGGGGCATAACACAATAGACCGTGTAGACGCAGTGCAACAGGCTCCTTCAACAAAAAAGAAAAAAAAAAAAAATGATAGAATCGTACAGTAAACTGAAATGGTACTAAATGAGAAAGCGTAACCCCCACTTCTTCCCGAAACCCTTCTAAATGAATTTTTCCGGAAGTGAAAAATTTGAAGTTTCAAATATACAGCCTATATTGTGTACTGTGTATATACGAAGTTTAAAGAAAATCGTTTGAACCATTTTCGAACTGAAAAGTTTATTTTAAGCAAAGTGGTAGTTCCCATTGTTCGATTTGGATCAAAGCCTTTTATCAGGTCCCCTGACAAAGGGGGAATAACAACAGAGAGATTTTCAATGATAGCCTGCTTGTTTTTGTGGTCATCGACCGGTTTTGGGCGTTCGCCCATCTTCAGGATGCGTTTGTGAGCAAACAGTGTGTAAACTGAATTTGCTCTGTGCATCCTGAAGATGGGTGAACGCCCGAAACCGGTCGATGACCCTCAAAAACAAGCAGGCTATCGCCTTGGAAAATGTCTTTGATACTCTCCAGCTCTGTGGAACCAACCACCACAACAATTATGGGTAATATTAAGTTTAAACGTTCTGTTATTTTTCCTTTTTGAGTTATACAGACCACACATGATACACACACATACACACAGACTTATTTCTGAAAAAACATTTTTTTCGGACCCATGGGACCTCAATTCCATTGAAAATCCGATATTGAAGCTTTCACACGATCGCCTATAGTTCCAACTTACACCAATAAGAGAAAGTATTTTTATTTTCTCAATAATTTTTATAATTTAATGATTTTTAAAATATTTTTAAAAACTTTCTAATGGTTCTCTACAAACAGGATGATCTTACAATTAAGTCCATTTAAGTTTAAAGTTGTTTTTTTAATTCAAAATTTAATATAATCTATAATAGTACAGTGATAGATAATACCCTATAATTTAGCATAAGCTTACGATCTTAAATAATTGAATAGAAAACAGTATATATATATATATATAGATAGATAGACAGAAGAAGGAGGAGGTGGAGGTGTTAATAAAGAATGTTTACTGTTCTTACAAGAGAAAGTGATGGAATTATCAACCTTGAATGTTATTACCTAAATTTGTTTCAAGAAAAATAAAACTATTATATGTTTTTTCTTGTTTCTATCAGTGAAGGACATATTCATTGTCATATTGTTTGGTATACATACTTTCTATCTATATGTTTTATTATTAATTAATTTTATAGAAACATGTTTATTGATAATTAATTAATTATTAATTTTCCGAGTAAAATTACTAAGTGTTTAATGTTCACTTACTAAATCTTATATTTGTTTTTTTTTTAAACATTCTAATTTCTAAAGCTACTTCGAAGAGATTTAACTTTCTCTATTTAGAAAAGCAGCCACTGTTCGTTGAGGAATATTAAATCATTTTTAGGAAATTACTTTGTTCTTATTCAAATATTTAGTGTGGCCCATTTTTTTTTTTGGTTGGGTCTTTCTTCACAGATTGCTCATATCTATAACCTAAATTTTTATTAATATTTCACTTCTTCTTACTCCTCTAGTAAGAGAAAGTATTGTAACGTGTCAAATTGTCAATATCGATTTCATACCGGAAATACACGTTTTGAGGTTCCCTGGTTTCTAGAAATTGGTTTGTGCGTGTGTGTAGTCAGTATAACTAAAAAAAGTGAAAATCATACAAAGTTCAAACTTGATAATTAGTTTTTTTTTTTGTTTTTTTTATTGCTCATAAAATATAATTTTTTAGCAACAGTTGAGTACATAATAAAACATATATACATAATAAAATAACATCAGACTTCAAAAAACAAAAAGAAAATTTTACAAAATATCAAGTTTAACCAAAATCAAAAACAAAAAAAGAAACATTTACCTTTAAGAATGGAAAATAAAAACCAAAAAAGTAATGAAATAAAATTAACAAGCTGTCACACTTTCAGTATGTATTAAAAATATAAATAAACAGAGATATACCTCTAGGGAAGATTTAACGCGACATTCTTAATTTGAGGGCCTTAGAAATATAATAGAAAATTTTATTGATTTTAGAGACTGACTCTGGTACCAACAAGTTACAAAATATTAAATTCATATCTAAGATGTCACTAACATATTCTGAAATATAGAGCTTCCGAAGATTATTAAACAATTTACGTTCTAAAACAAAATGTTACAAGCTATCCAAACTACCCGAATTACTACTACATAATGAGCAAATCGACTCTGGAGAGAACTTATAAGCTGCCCCATTTTAAAAAAGCCTATTTACCTTCTTTCCCATTAACCGCAACTGACAGAATATTCTAAGTTTATTTATATGTATATTGAACATTAAATACTCTTCTCTCAATCCTAGGGTACTTATATTTATAAAATACATATTGTAATTAGAAGTCTCTGCCTTAGAGATATCTTTACATAAAAGATTATTTCTAGACGCTTCAATTAGGGAAGAGTAATTATCACAGAGCAGTTTTAAGTCTTGCGCCAACCAGACATCCAGTGCCCCAATCTCGAATAAATAGGTACTAAACTCAGTAACCCAATAATTAGTTAAAGTGCTTAACATGGAATGGATTTTTTCATTTTTTTTTTTTTTTGCGGGAAAATTCACTTAAGAGGGGAGTTTGGTGAGGTAGGGGCCCGATTATGTTTTCCTTTATAGTGCTATTTCACTTTATTATATCATTATATTATTCTCTACATAATATTAATTACAATGAAATGAAATGCCAAAATTCCGAGTTTAAAAAAAAAAAAAAAATGGTTGACCGGAAGTGTAACTTTAATGAACAATTCTGCGATCCATAAATACGCTGACGAGTTTCATTAAACTTGGTATACTATCTATACTAGACATTTCACATATATGTTTGAAATTTTAACCGAAAATTTTTATTTAATAGGGATTTTGAGGGATGATGGGGAGAATATGCTTTCTCAAAAAATTAAAATTGTATAAAGTTTAGTATCTCCGATTAGTCAATTTGTAAAACTATCTAAATTCCAGTAAGAGAAAGTCGTGTGAGTGTTTCACGCACCATATTTTTTATTTTATATTTTTTAACAGCAAATATTTCGTGTCTGATTCTTGATTTTTGAATTTTTATCAGAAAACGATTTTTTCAGTAAAAAAAGTCTATGAGTGTGCGAGTTTAGATATACAGTATAATAATAATGTTAATAAAAATAAAATAGGATTAGCTCAGTGGTAGCGTGCTGGAATAGTAACGCGGAGATCATGGGTTCGAGTACAGTATTGCTGTCCTTAGATTTTTTATTTCTTCCTAGGAGCCTCTACAGCTCACTGTGCGGTGATGGGCAGTGTTGTCTGCAACGCTGAGTGAACACTATTCGGAAGCCGGCAGTGCACTGCCCTAGAAGGAAACGCGCCGTAAATTAAAAAAAAAAAAAAAAAATCTGGTGTGAAACACTCACACAACTTTCGCTTGCTCCAGTTCACAAAATTATAATTGCCAAATTTTATAGTTACTGTACCCAAATTTATTGAAATTCGTTGAAAACTGAAAAAAAACTGTACAGTAAAAACGCACACTTCCGGTTTACTAATTTTCCTTGAAACTCGCAATTTTGGCCATCTATTTATTTCTAATTAATTTTGTTTAGGTGATAGAAGTGATAATCAACTATGATAGCACTTTAGAGAAAAACACAACCCCACCCTTCCCTTAATAGTGCCCTTAAACGAATTTTCCCAGAGAAATGTTTTAAATGAAAGATGTAGATCTTTGTATGTGGTTTATACAAGAAGTTTCAAGAAAATCGTCGGATCCATTTTTGAGAAAATCGCGAAAAAGTGAACAAAAACAATAATAAAAGTAGTACCCCCCCTCCCCCCCCCACTTCGGTTGAACGGAATTTTGACATGAGATACGTATTTGTAAGATACCATGCGTGATACCTAACAGGTATATCAAGTTTTAACTTTCTACAGATTCCACTTTTTTGTACTCAGGGGACGGCTTCCTCAAAACCGGATATTTCCGATGAAAACTCGATATCGCAAATTTGACACTATTACAATACTTCCTCTTACCAGAAGTAAGAGAAAGTAAAAATTAATTAATTAATAAATGTAAATTAGAATTTAATATTTCGTTCGTGAAAATCGGGGATTCTACACAAAATCTCATCAAAGGCCGTCAAGCGACGCTACCAGTTTTCTGAAAACAATATTTATTAAAATGATTGACATGATTTTTTTTTTAAACAACGAAAACTCTTTTTAGTATTGTTTTAATAGATTTTTTCCTGAGAAAATTATCATAAGGCTATTTATTTAGGGCGCTTCTAAGATAAGAATGAGTGAATCATTTAGTATTGAGGTTAACAGGTGTATAGGTTATGTGTGTACAACATATTTAATCTTATTTATTTCTAACTGTATGTAATTAAGTGGCTGTACGCTATACACAATAGTTGCAAAGTTATAGAATGGTTTGGTGATTGGAAATAGTTAATCGTAATATTGGTTGTATTGTGTATGTCAGTCAGTTTGTAGACTGTGGAAGAGATCTGTTCAGCCATTAAGAATGCAGCAATGGTTGATGGTGACCGCTACATATAACTGTCATAACAGCACTATTATAGCCGTACTGGTAATATACCAAAACTAGTAATATATACCGACCTGTTATTCCTTCACTTCTTCTTTTTTTTTATTGTCCTCATCTTCTGTGTATTCTTCTTCATGCACAGTATAGTTTATTATCCTTTCTATAAATCCTTATTTAAAACCTTTATTATCCTTTCTATAAAACTTCTTAACTGGCACATACTTATTTTATTGATTATTATTATTATTTTTTATTATAGTACCACTTCAGCAAACAATGGTTCGATGGTTTTTGTTTCTTGATCAAGTTTCTCTCGTAGAGGTAATTTGGGTGAAGTTTCTACATCCTCAGTCATGATACAGGGAGGTCCAATGTCATGTTTTATAATTTTTGGACGTATCACTTTCTCTCGTTACCAACAGTTTATGTAATATTAAAAAAAAAATCCGGTGTGAAACACTCATACGACTTTCTCTTGCACTAATTAATATAATTCTATCAAGAAATTTTCTTTACAATTGCCATGTTACAATGTTTAGTTGGGATGATGAGGTTTTCACTTGTAAATTGAAATTTAAAGTAATTGACAGAATTTCCCCTTGTAAAATCAATTTTTTTTCAGAAAAATGTTTCCAATAAAAGTGATAAAGTAAATGTACGAAGATCATTCAGTAAGTAACGAGATGAATCGCTGTAGCTCAGAAACGGTTTGTTTAATCACTACCATAGTTTCAATGCGTCTAGTTGGCATCCTTCTACAGTTATCATCAGCTGTCCGATAGTATTTGGTAAGCATAACCTCAAATATATTCAATTGACAATGGCGAGTCCGCTTGAGCATCACCCCTCGGAAGAACCACGCTCAGTGATTAGATTTTTAGTTGCAAAGGGTATCAAAGGTAGTGAAATCCACGAAGGAATGTTGAAAGTGTACGGGAATAATTGTTTGAACCGTTCGAACGTTTGCAAACGGGTAGAACAGTTTAAAAGTAGCCGTGTGTCTTTGACGAGCAACTAAGTGGACGACCGGTTTAAGTTGCAACTTACTCCCTCGAATCTCGTATTAACGCGTTAATTCAGGACAACAGGCGTATTACTGTTGAACTGATAGCTGAAGAAGTGCACACGAGGGTTGGAACTGTCCATAACATTATTCAGAATAAGCTGCAGTACAAGAAAACTTGTGCGAGTTGGGTTCCAAGACTACAAAAAGGGTTCCTCATCAGATACTTCAAAAAGTGGGGTGGGAGATCCCCGAACAGCTCCGACCTCGCCCTATCAGACTTCCATTTGTTTGGATCCCTTAAAGAGGCTCTACGTGGGAAACATTTTCAATCCAATGAAGAAGTTAAAAATCAGATGCAAAAGTGACTTCGAGGTCAACCCAAAAGAATTTTATACCAGAGGTATACACAAATTAGAAGAATGATGGGACAAATGTATAAATGTTGTTGGGGACTATGTTGAAAAGTGGAACAAAGTTTTGTATTGATTAAATAAATGGTTTTTGAGCTACAGCCTTTTTGTCTCCTTAGTTATTAAATGACCCTCGTATTTTGTGAATTATCATGCATTTCATAAGCAAATAAAATAATACCTAAACACTGAAATGCATGCAGGATTAATATAAGAAAATATGCTAGAAGATTGGTAGAAGAAGATAAATTTGCGATAATAATCCATTTAAAATCTACCTTTTCCTATTTCTAGTGTTAGAAATTTTCTTACATTAATATTTTGTATACTTTTCAAAGTTTATTTATTATCTTACTTGCACTTAACTATATTATTTCTTTTCATTAAACTTTATATATTTTTATTTATGTAACGTATTCTTCAAATTCCTATCGCCCCTTCCCGCATTAGAATACTATGACAGGACAAGAAACGTTGTAACTTACACTATATACGAGTATATCACCTTTACTAAAAGACTTAATATTAACTTGTTTTTCTATTGACATTATTTATTACAAACAAATATTTAAGTTTTAATCATAATTTGTATTCATTCTTTTCTGTTACAATACACGCGATTCACATTCTTCTATAATCTTATAACCTCTCCCACATACAATCAACTAGTGTGGTGCGTGCTAGAAACATTTAAGTTTATGTCACCAATGATAAATATTATCCAGCATTGCTGATCCAGCCATATGTTCCCTTGTTTTTTTTTTTTATTTTTATATTAGGAACCTAAAACCTGCATTTTCTGTGAAAATTCGCTTTCTAAAATTTGATATTAGAGTAATATTTCCTTTTCACAGCTGTAAAATAAGGACACTATAAAGTCCACTTTTTTTTTTTGGAAATTGAATCAGGAATATCATAGACATCACTCAAAAATAGTACACTTGATTTACGGATTTTTATCGTTGCCTTCTCGTTTATGAGTGCTAAAAAAAATATGAATTAATATTGTTTTTTAGGGTTGTAGACTATTCCTCCTTCTACTACAGTAGAAGGTTGGTAAAACAGCCAACAATAGACTCAGTAAATTAATCTTTTTAATAACGTTTCGGCCTAGGCCTGGCCATTGCCAGATTAAAAATCTGGTGTGATACACTCACACAACTTTCTCTTACTCCAGTTCTCAAAATTAAAACTGACATATTTTATATAGTTGGTGTACCAAATTTAATGAAATTCGTCGAAAACTGAAAATCTGTTCAGTTTAAGCGCACTTTCGGGTTTACTCATTTTCTTGGAGCTCGGAATTTAAGCCATCTATTATTAAAGTATTTATTTCTAATTAATTTTGTTTGGATGATAGAATTGTATAGTCAACTATGATAGCACTTTAGAGAAAAACATAACCCCATCCCTCCCCAAAAAGTGCCTTTAAATGAATTTTTTCCAGAGAAATGTTTTAAATAAAAGTTGTAGATCTTTGTATGTTTAGTTTATACATGGCGTTTCAAGAAAAATCGTCGGAGCCATTTTTTAAAAAATCGCGAAAAAGTGAAAAAATCATTTAGTCAAGTGGTAAAGTAAATGCACTTCCGGTCATCCGAGTTTTTTCAAACTCGGAATTTCAACTATATATTTAATTCTTATTAACATTATTTAGATGACAGAATTGTCTAATAAACTGAAATAGCACTTTAGATGAAAACCTAACCCCACCCTTTCATCAAAATGCCCTTAAATGAATTTTCCCGGAGAAATGTTTCAAATTAAAGTTGTACGTCTCTGTAGGTCAAAATCGCAATAAAGTAAAAAAACCAACTAGTGAAGTGGTACTTCCGGTATAGGAATTTTGGCAGATAACCCACTGTCAGATCCCATGGTCTGACCTAAACGGAATATCAAATTTCTACGGCTTTTCGTTTTTGAGTTATGCTGTTCACGCATACATACACACACTCAAAGAATTTTCTAAAAACCACTTTTTTGGACTCAGGGGTCCTCAAAACCGATATTTCCTGCGAAAATTCGATATCGAAAATTTGATACGATTACAATGTTGATACTAGGAGTAAGAGAAAGTAAAAATGTGTAGATCCTTTACTGTGTTAGGGAGTATGACCTATGTAACAGTCATACTGTCCTAAGACAATGATTTGTAAAGGATTTACTCATTTTTAATCTGATGATGGCCAGATCTAGGTCGAAACGTTCGCTATTAGTTCTCTGTTTTACCACACCCTTTTAGTATATAAATTGGTATAACATACAAAACGAAACTTTTCTAAAAATATCATGCTGTCATCTAGAAACTCAAAATATTTTTAAAATTTAAAATTGGATTATTACATCATCGTTGCTTTTTTTTATGCTAAATTTCACCTTGGAAAGTTGATAGAATGTGCAGTTTTTTTTATTTTTATTTATTTAGTTCTATTTTATTTTTAATTTATTCTACTCAGTCAGTATATGGGATTAATGGAAATTCGTTTGTCATAGGGATAGAATTGTGTAAATGAGGCAGCTTGTTTAAATGGCACAAAATACCTTCAAAAGTCCATAACTTTTTTTATTTATTTATTATTGTATTATTAGTTTAAATACGTGTATTTTAGGTTTAAATAAATTCAAGGCTTCAAGAGGAAATCAGTATTAGTAAATATTTAGAAATTGTTAACATTCTTTTCTCAAGCTATAATGGAGTTGTAAACAAAGAAATTGTTTTGTTATAACATGTATGTACATCAGACACAAAGAACATAAAAAAGTCAGGTTTTCTTTCTTGAAAAATTGAAACAGAAACCTCTTTGTAATAGAATAAAGAAGAAGCATAATAAATAGTGGGATAGTAGGATAGTAAAGTAAACTATAAATGGAGGTTAGTGGTTGTTTAAGGGTGTTTTTAGGTAGACCGAGTTTTTTTTGGTTCACATTTCTGATATTTAAATGTATCTACGTATAGTACTACATATTTTGTATTCAACTGGAGAGTTTAACCGAGTTCTCAAAATGTTTAAGGAACAGTATGTCGTCTGTTGGCTAGTTCTCAACAAATCGTATAAATACTACCTCTTCTGACCATATTAACTTTTATAAATACCTTGAGATCAAGGACTTTAACTGAAGAATGGTGTTGACCTTCAATGTTACGTTAATCATTCTTTGGATAGTTTTAATGCAATTTCTATATATCTATATAATTTTTTTTTTTTTTTTAACCATACATATATATTTCATAGTATATAGTTGATTTCCTTGAAGTTATAACTTTTTTTTTTATTTATTAGCATTATCAGTGAATGTTAAAGAACTTATATCTGTTTTGCGTGCATCCTCTTTATTTGTTCCGTTATTCGTTGTATTTCAAATAGCATTTACTTTTTCCGTTTTTGTTAGTTACTTTTTTTTGATCTGGAATTCGACTAAGAGAGGATTATATGTCACATCCATTATGAAACATATTGTTCATCTTATAGGTCAACCAAAATTTCTTGAACCTTGGCAACTGAAGGAAGTATAGCCGATGTTAGATGAAAGTGATGGGAGTACATAAACGTTCGAAAATACTATATAATGGTGGATACACTAATGCAATGCTTACAAAAAAAAAAACCTTTTTTTTTTTCCAAAATACTTTTACTATAAATAAATAAATCTAACCGGGCACAAATAGCAGGTAAACCGGTAAGCTTGTGACAGTCTTTTGCATACAATGTCTTTGCTTTGACTGTACAACGTATAGTTTTTGTTTTTTTTAATTTAAGGCGCATCAACATCCATGATCATTTGCGCCCGGAGAGCCTTCTCAGTGGACTGCCGACCTCCGGACTGTGTTCTCTCGTTATAGACAACCTTGCCTATCACCGGACAGAATTTTCTAAGCCCCACTGGATTTTGCCTACATCTAATCTAATATATCTATTGGTATCGTAAACATTGCGGTTTTTTTTTATGCGAAATTCTTGAAAAGCTAATCTTGGAATGCAGTAAAGCAGGTGTGCCCAGCCTAACGATCCCAGCCAAGGGGGAGAGAATTTATCTACAACTGTCGTCGTAAACATTGCGTGTATTTATGCGAAATTCTTAGAGGGAAACTAAGCTAGCATACCAGTTCAGGAATTTTAATGTCCCATTGTAACAGCGTATACACTTTTAACGCCTAAGGCTCACAATTATAATAAAAAAGACCTAGCATGGGAACTAAAATACAATGTAAATACTGGCTGAAGATGACACTTAAGTGTCGAAATCTTCCCTGTGATAAAACAAAATAAAAGTATAATAACACTGAGATGTTAGTCACAATAATTATTACAGCCATAGTTTAATATGATTCTTATTAATTTAGTAGAAAAATGGCATAGCATTTTTAGTGTTTGAAATATGGTCGATTTCCTAAGAGTGAATTTTTATATTATAATTTTGAAACATCTCTAATTAAATATTCTTGAATCAGATAAATAACCTATTAAAATTTCCAAACCTTACTATACATACAAGAAAAATGTAACGTCTCATATTCCTTAGTATCACCTAAAAAAAATTTTTTAGGTTTATTATCTATGCCGTTAGATTCCAAGTTA
Organism: Triatoma infestans; assembly: GCA_011037195.1. NCBI lineage: Eukaryota > Metazoa > Arthropoda > Insecta > Hemiptera > Reduviidae > Triatoma > Triatoma infestans. The sequence continues at coordinate 15,419 of JAAEAF010009735.1, forward strand.
TAGGAAATCGTTATAGTCATTTTCAAGAAAATAAAAAAAAAAAAAAATTAAAAAACCTAGTGTAAAATGCACTTCCGGTTTAAGCGATTATCTTCAAATTTGGAATTCTAGCAATATTTCTAATATATATTAATATTATAGAGGTAGTAGGAATCATAGATTGTACTAAAGTGATAATTTAGAGGAAAGCTTAAAGATACTGTTTCCCCAGAATCCCCCCCCAAAAAATCAATTTACCCATGAAAATGTATTAAATAATAGTGATAGATATACAGGGTGACCAGAGTTATATGCTCCACCCACTTTTTTTTTTAAACGGCGGGAAATTTCGAAAAAATAGAAAACACGTATTTAATCATTTTTAGTCTAGTTTATTTTCAGTGATTGATCCATTTTTTTTATACCCCAATATCCCGAGATACAGCATCCAACTTTTTTTTTTCAAATGGAACATTATATTTTTTTTTGCATATTTTTATAGTAATTGAGCCTATAAAAAAAAAAA
>JAAEAF010009736.1:0-33671 GCA_011037195.1 Triatoma infestans
ACACTAATTAGTAATAGACATTCACCATAATTTATAGTTGTAATTGTTGTTAGCAATCACAGTTATAAACAAATAAATATTATAGAAAAATTAAAAAATAAAAGTAACCTTTTCTAGTGTCTTAAAATTATTGCAATTGTTTGTCTATTAGCATTCAGATCAGATTTGACAAGGACTTCGCCAATAAATGATTTAACTAAAATAATTTGTTTAGTTAAAAAATTAAAATGTAAGCAACAATCATCGCATAGTTTATGTGGAGCCATCAATCTATCTCAAGTTTGAGAATGACGCCAAAAAGTTTGGGAACCTCTGATCATATCATTCATCATCTTTGAGAGAACTTTTGACCAAGAGTATATACCGTTGTCGGTCAGATGGTCAAGCGGCACTTCTTCGATACCCGTTTCTATATGCAATATCCAACAGATGCACTTTTAACTGCATTTTAGTTAATCTAAATTGAGTTGATGATTTACAGTAATTGCTTGAGATTCAATAATATGATTGTTTGCCGCTCTTGAGAAGATTGGTTGTTTAATAATATAAAAAAAATAAAAAAGATAACAAATAAATAAAATGTAATTATTAAAGTTTTATGAGAGTGGTACAGGGAGCCTGGAGAATGCAATACAAATAGCAACAGTTTTATAACTTTTCAGGCTCCCCCGAAGACCTAAGTGTTTTAGGAACAGTTTATAATTGAGTGATCTGACTATTTCTGCCAACCCCAGTTAGCATTTATAATAAATCAGTTTAATAATTCAATAGAAAGACTTGTTTTTCTTTTTCATAAACTGGCTTAATATTCCCCCTTTATAATATTAATTATACTGAACGCCAATAGAGATGTTGTCAAGGGTCCTTTCTCCATCCAGTTCCAGTTCCGTAAAAAATGTAATTAAAGATGTTTATTGATCTTGTAGCCGTCTATCAAATTACCATACTTTATTATTACTCGGGAAATTCTCATGACTTCCATATAAATTAAAAGAACTATTTTTGTTCGCCTAGTTAACACAGTTATTAATAAGCAAATCTTCCACGTAGGATACGTTTTTTTGGGAGGCAACTATTTAGTAAATACCGAACGTTTCTCACATGAAAAAGCGAACGAACGTTCGTGGGTGACTTTATACCCCAATTTGGAGGTGTGTGGGGGGGGTTGTGGTTGTGGGTGTGTTATAGGTTGGGGGGGGGTTAAAAACGCAAAAAAACAATATTCTGCGCAAGTTGCAACTGTCAGATGACAGATACCGTTTGAATTTTTTAATTTTTTTTCACTTAATTTACACTATCTGTGCAGCAATATTTATCAAGATTGACGAAGATTATTTGCTCAGCTAAATGATGATTCTGTAATGACATATCAAATGTCATAGCAATGTCAAGGGAAGAAAGGATAAATTTATAACTAGTGGCCCCAGCCGGCCGCTGTCTTCAAGACAAGGGCCGCGGCCAAACAAAAGCCTTTTCAATACAAGGGTCGATCATTATTGAACAGAAGACACCTGGCCGATTCAAGGCTACCAGTCTTTGAAAATCACTGATGGGCGGCCATCTGTCGCCAAAGCTGCCCACTGACCTAAATCACAATGGTCACCGACCTGGCCAAGGTCGCACACTACGAGAGATGACTTAGTGTGAGTACTACTTACACACCTGACAGTGTGTGAGTAATACTAATATAAACTTCGGAGGAGGGAATCAGTAGTATCAATATCATTAGTATCAGCAGTATCATCAGTATTATCATTACGATTATTAGCATTACAGTTGCAACGAGCAGCAGTTATAGCGCGTCCCTATACAAGGTTAAACTTATAATTATTCTATAAAACATTTCATAGTTGTGCATATTAGTTTATTTATTTTAATCATTTTAAATTATTTGTTGTTTATCTCTTTAAATTATTATTTATTTCTAACAGTTCATATTAATTGTAGTTACCAACTCACAAATTTTAAATTATTGTAAAAATATAGTCTATTTTGTAAATTCAGTGTTTAGTATTTCAAGTAGTAACTCTCTGAAATCTCTAAACTAACTTCCGCCTAATAAATCCCTCTTCAAGACATCTGACTTCATACATCTGGAATCCGATAATCGATTCCATTACAATTCTTAAAACTAATAAATATCAAGTAACATTTCTACTTTGTAAGTCATTGGTTTCTCCCCATACAGATTATTAAACAACCTGCATTGTACCACAAATATATCCTATAAGCCGTCAAAGAGCAAGAGAAGGTCTGTTAGGTAAACTCCTTTTCTTATTTAGATGCAAATTGTATACCGTTAACAACATTTCCTTAGAATGTAAAACGATGTTTCATCCCTCGTGCCACATTACCTTCACAAGATTCGTTACAACCAGGCTATCTTACGTTCAATGAATTTTGTTTTTTAGTTGAAAAAAGTGAATGTTATTTCATTAAAATCTAGTGAGTAAAAGTCTTTAATCTTTAGGGAATTAAAGTAATTACACTGTTGCAATTCAAATTAAAAAAAAAAGTCTAATAAAATTGCTAAAATATAATAAGTTTTTAAATTAAATAAACTAATAATAAAATAAAATATGTTTTTAATTTTTTTTTTAAAGATTGGACAGTTGTGCCTACCCATGTCAATTTCTTTTTTTTTTAATTTAAGGCGCGAGAACATCTATGGCCATTTAGCGCCATGTCAGTGCACTGCCGGCCTCCGGACAGTGTTCTCTCATCACAGAAAACACTGTCCATCACCGGACAGTGAGCTGTAGAGGCTCCTAGAAAGAAAAACCGGGACTGCAAAGCTGGACTCGAGTCCGGGACCTCCTCGTGGGACTCCATTATACTGGACCACTGAGCTAATCCCTTCCCTTGTCAAAAAATTATTTATATTTTTGTTAAAACAAAACTCTTCTAAACTAAAAAATATTATATAACATTGTAACCAAACTGGATGCCACCCCCTTTCATTTAAGATTATTATTCTTTATCTTATACCTAATTCATCTAAATTTGCTTCCATAATTTTTTTTCTCTCGGTTATCTAGTAGCCTTGCTTATTCAAGAATGATCTATCTTGTTGAATGGCGGACCATATGTTCTGATCGCCATTTGGCGAACCACATCTACATGCCGTACTGTTTTCCGTCGCACACATTTCTCTCGATTTCTGCATTGTTAGGCTATACATTCTAAACTAGACTAAGCTGGTATTTAACTCAACAACTATCTCTATCGGGTACTGGGGCCTAGTACTTAACCCTCTTTTCACTAGTAGAAGGGACGAAATTTCAATAGAAATTAAGTAGCATTGTTTCCCGCGCTATCTTGACTGAACACCTTGATGTTTGGGTTGTTGAATTACAGTTTGTGGTCGGTGCAATAATCTATAACAGTTTGTTTTGACAAGCTCATTTATGTACCCGGTTTGCATTTGAATAAAACACCTCCCTTTGACTTCCTCCGCCAGATCTGTGAATTACCTTTTTCTTTTAACGAGGAATATAGATCAGAGAGAATGGCTGGCACAGAACTTGAGGGATGGATGATACTCCCGGCTTGATAAATAATGAAGTTAAATACTTATATTTTACTTTAATTTTATTAATATATTTCATTAATACTAGAGAAGCATTAAAATTTGACTAATTGAAAGCTGACAACATGGCGATTGCTTTTAATAACAGATTTAAAAACTTTTTTACTCACTAGCGATTATAGGTGCACGTTATTCACAGTTTTGAGTAGTACAATTAAAAATTGATAATACTTTGCACAAGAACTTAAAAAATTAACATTAACAAATTTACTAAAACAAAAAAATGAAAATATGCAGACAAATTTTAGGTAAACCAAATTACTAACATCACATACTAAAATATTGGTAAACTAATATAAGCAAAATAGTTGTAATCATTTGGAAACAGCCTCTGTGGCTAGTTTGTTAACTGGTCTAGGGTTGGTGTTGAGGACAAATGACCCTAAATACATCTACATTTCGTTGAAGGAAGGTGGGCTAGATTAAGAATTATCTATGCCCACAAGGGGTATCTGTTGCAGGCAGATGCTTGGGGAATAGTGACCCCACAGGTTACCACAGCTCATTCAGTACTCCATGCACTTCGTCAGAACATTGCACAATACAGTACTTAAACTGCATACACTCCACTCTTTACAGATAAGGAAAACACATTAATTGGCGTAAGCAAGGGAGAAGGAACAGCTTAGCTCGGTGATAGCGCGCTGGACTAGCAACGCGGAGGTCCCGGGCTCGAATCCAGCATGCTGGCCTTAGATTGTCTCTTCCTAGGAGCCTCTACAACTCACTGTCCGATGATGGGCAGTGTTGTGTCTCTAGCTAGAGAACACTGCTTGAAAGCCGGCAGTGCACTGGGGAAGGTTCACTGAATAAAGTTGATGAATTGCAAGTAACTAGTGTGTTATTTATCTATAAACTAGAATTTATAAATCCGAAGCTTGGGCCAGGAATGGACTCAATATCGATTTTTAACGTCCAATCAGAAAATCGCGCTTCTCTGATTCGCGAAATGTTAACAAATTTCAAGCCATATAGAGATCCTTATCTGGTAGTAACTATGAAATTGCAAGGATGGATGTCAAGTTTATGTGAAGAGTATAGTTTCATGATTTTCTTTTACAACTTTTACATCAAAGGAATCTCTTTTACATCTTTACTAATCGACTTTATCTGAGAATTTATTTAATTATTTATAGGATTCCCCTTCTCTGTTTAGATTCAAACGAAGTAGAATTATGCAAAATAGTTAATATAAAAGTGAAAAATTTTTTTGAACCAAAAATAATTTATAGGCTCCTTTTATTACTAAACTGACTTACAAAATTAAACGTAATCGATAATCGATAAAAAAAGAAAAAAAAAAGACATTTGTATAATATAACTAAACATTCCTAATGAATTGTATATAAGTACTTGTGAAATTGATGGAAATATCAAGAACTAGGAGAAGACTGTGTGCTTGTGCACAAACCTTTGGCAGCCATAAGATCTCATGGGAATACAAAGAGACAGACCGAGATATTAGTGGAGACCACATTAAACCAATGGCCAACTCCTTGAGATGCTATTGCGTTAGGGGGATAGGCGGACCAGTACTTTTGTAATCCCTAGATCCTAGTAAATCTTTCTAATCTTGAAACACCTGCAGGTACAACAAAATTAAGGATTTACTTCTTTGATTGATTGCATTTCATTATGTCTGTTCGTTTAGTTAATTAGTTTATTGACATTTATAAGTTATTATTATTAATACCTGTACTATAAAATGTAATTACAATTATATATCCAATTATTAAGAGATCCAAAATTCAGAAGAAATAGAAATTTGAATATTTACAATTTTATCAGGCGTAAGATAAAAAAAAAAAAAATTTACATTTTTTTTTTAAGATACATTTCCAATATTTTTTATTCTTGGAGCTGTCAAATTTCAAAGTCCAAGTTTGTTAGTTAGCCAATGAACTCATGTAATAAATAAAGAAAGTTTATTGGACAGTTAATCAACTCAACCCAAAATACAACCATCGAATAAATTGTATTATTTTTAAAAGAAAAGATAAGTTATCTGTGAGTTTGGTAAAAATACAAAGTTTTTTTGTTTATTTATAATAATTACAATCTGTAATGTTATTACAATAAGTAAATGTGACCGTGGAGTTGTGACATGAAAGGGTTGGCTAATGCCCACACTTCCTGATCTTCTGTTCCTTCTCTTCCTGTGACTGGAGGGCCACCGGCGTCTTAAACGTCTGGGATGATTCCGAGAAATCGTTAGGGAGGACAGGTTTGTCTCTTACATGCGGGTTCGTGTGTGTTCCTAGTTTGCTGTAGAATCATTTGTAAAGTTGTTGTGTTAAGTCGTGTACAAATGGAATCTGAAGGTCTGTAAGTAGCGTCATGTTAGAAACATATAGTGTATGTTGGTTTTGCACGTCCCTAGAGTTGTCGTACTTAGGTCCATATTGGTCTTATTATGAATTTGTAGATTTGAATTTTGTTTTACAAGTCTTTTACTAGTAAGCGTTTTACTAGGAACTATCTGGTTTTCATTAAGTGACGAGTTCTTGTTACTTGGGAGTTCCAAGTCAATCGTCTATCTAGGTAGATCCAAGGTACCGGTTGGCTTTTTCGTGAAATATAGGAGAATTGTTAATATAAACAGTCGGGCAGTTTGATCGCCCGTCTGAGAGTGAATGTTATATACATGTGTACATTTTGTTTTATTAATTTGGATTTTCAAAAGCTTGAACTGTTCCTGAATGAGGTTTAAATGGTCCTATAGAATTGAGGATGTAATAGTGGCGTCTTTGTCGAAATTATTGCTATGTCGTCATACAAGTAGCCAACAGGTACAATGTTTAAAAATGATAATAACTTTGGTTTTGCCCACAAAAAAAATTATGCATGCTGAACTTGACAAAAAAATACAGAAATGTATTTAATGATATCTTTATTTTTATGAGATATACACTTTTTCAAATCTCTGAAATTCTCCGCACTATCTTCTTCTTTTTGGTGTTTCACTAAACTGAAACTGATTAAACATTTATTTATTAAGGTCACAGTTTTTGAAAATTCTTTGCGATTAAAAGTAAAAATTTGTTATGCATGACTCCACTAACACTAATTACTTGAAAAAAAAAACTTTATTCTTTTATATGGAATTTTTCATTTAGCGATTTCTTTTTCATCTAATTCAACAAGATACTCTTGCTGTTACACTGTTGAACTGATATTTTTTATTTACAGATATTTTTTATTTTAATAGGGTTGTCCCCTTTGAACTGTTATCTACTATTTATTTGTTACTACAAGGTACTAACTATATTGTGTTCCTGTTAAATTGTCGAGATTTTTACGAGTTCTCTTGTCAAAAGAAGCAGTTCAGAGGTCAACTAAGGTCATCCTAAAATCAATTGTTCCAGACATTTTTTTCTTCTAAATTTTCCTCTTATAACAAATCAATACAAACCTAATAATGAAGTAAACAAATCTTCAATCGTCCTGGCACAATATTACAAACAAATTTATTTATTACCCTATATTACACTACAACTTACTATATCAATGTTGGACTAGGTCTTCATCCTATGACTATTTAATAAAGATTAAAAAATTAATTTAATGACATAATAAAATTTAATAATCTAAATAACAATAGTTTAATTAAAATAAGTTTTAATAAAATAAAATTAAGCATTAAATCCATCATATTATTTGTCTAACATAATTGGATTAGTCCCATAGTGTTGATTTATTCGCACAAGTTGGTGAGGACAAATATAATATATTTATTTGATGACGACTATTTCAGACTTTATAAGGAGCACATCTTGGTCAATTATAAAGAACCATTCATTGGCTTTTATTAGACATTAACAAAGTTACCTACTCAAAATATAGGTCTGACCGATAAGGATCGTATCATCCGTTCACCCTAGGAAAAAAACTCTGTGAAATTTCAGTTAAATATAAAATAAAATCATAATTTTAATATAAATAAGATTAGCTGACAAAACATTGTGAAGAATTTATCACGAAGGCAGTGGACAGCGAGAGTTGTCTTGCTTAAACTGTACTAGTAAAGAAACGGAAATCCTGTATACCATGTGATATTTAATAACTGTTCTTTGCGTAAACACTTGAAAATCCAATATATTGATAAGATATATTTACAAAAAAAAAAAAAAATATGATCTATCCAAAACTGTTCAATATTAATTTAATCAAGGAACTAAACGATGTTTATTTTTATATAATTGATATAAAGTTAAGAAGTTACTCAGCAGATGAGTAATATTAGGCTCAGAGCAAATTGTACAGGATGTAATGGCTTTTTTAATGCCCCGTTATGTTATATTCTATAATGAATTCAATAATTCTTGTACCTGTTAATATGAATCAGAATAACATACAGTCTAATATGGAAAATATTGATTTCCTTGTATTTTGTATTATGTAATGGACTGAAATCAATCGCCACCTCATGTTCACGGCAATTCTTCCTCAACTCGTAAGGGAACAAGCTACAAAGAGTGAAAGGAGAAGTTCAAGAGAGAGTGGGTCAGTTCTGCTGCCTTAAATAAGAGCGAATAATTCTAAATAAGGGAATATTATTTGAATCACTGTTAAACTGACAACTGACTATTAAGAAATTCAGATAATACGAGGAGTGTTACAAGGGGAAACTTTAAGCCCTCGATTATTCACTTTGTATTTAAGCAATATTGTCAAATTTTTTGAAGATAACGGTGCAAGAATTATTAATGCTCCTGTATGCGGAGAGAACTGCTTCGAGGTAAATATTGCAAAAATTATTTTTGTACTTTTCAGTAAAACGGGATCAATACAAAATATTAAAGCTTTCTATTACAATGAGGAATTAGTGCAGTCAAAATCCTCTTATTTAGGGGTTCCATTTTCGTACATGGCAAATTTCGGCAGGTTTCGGAATATTTCGTTGCCTAAAGTAAAATCGCTATCCCAAAAGTTCTGAACATTCTAGCAAACTATAAGTGCAATACATGGAACCTAAAATTTTGCTATTTAATTCTCTTGTTTCATCCGTTTCAATATACTGTTCCGAAATATGGGCTCTCTCTTGCACAGGTATTATTGAAAAAATTCAAATTGGATTTTTTAAGCTGTTATTAAATTTGCCGGTTCACACCCCCAATAACTACATTAGGTTAGAAACTTGCCAGATACATTTCAAATCTATCGTATTTAAAAGAGCTTTAAAATGGTGGCTAAAATTACTGTTGGAACCTGACGATAGCGATTGGAGATTATGCTTTAGAAAACTGAATTCAGAACAAAAAAGGTACCATTTAATTAGGTTAAATTTGTACACAGCTCTCTAATAAGTATTGGGGCACAAGATGTTTGGCAAGCGCAGAATCAAATCTGTTAGGAGAACAATTTCAAAATTTATTGGCAAGAATCAGTAATAACTGTATAAATGTAGAAATAGACAAAGCAGTATGATGAGGCAAAAATGACAATAATGAGGGAAGAGAGAAATCTAAAGAAATTCAGATAATACGAGGAGTGTTACGAGGGGAAACTTTAAGCCCTCCATTATTCTCTTTGTATTTAAGCAATATTGTAATATAAATACTTTCACTTGGCCAGTCAGTCTGTCACTCTCTTCTCACGCTCTCATAATCTTTCTCTCTCTCTCTCTCTCTGAAATAATATTACATTATTTGTTACTTTACAATTCATATATACAGTGTTCAATAAGTCTAAAAATTACTTAAACGTCTTATTCCTCATACGATCGACGCATCCTATACATACCACTATATAATACGTACGAGAAGACTGAATACTGTTTGAAAATGAAGACAAATAAAAGGAACCTCAATAGGTTATATTTTGCTTATTAGGGACTTCTTCAGATTTCTATATATATATATATATATATATATATATAATATATATATATATAGTAAGAATAAAAAGTTTGAAGAGAAAGACTTACTCCAGAAGAACGGGGAAACCGAAAGTTTCGGGAAAAGTAATTCTTCCGGTAAAAAGCTACCTCGAATGAATTCTACACAGGTGTAAAAAAAACATATAGTTAAGGTGATATAAAATGTGATATTAAAATTAGATATTGGAGGAGTAAAGGTAATGTAAAAAATATAATTTAATTTAGTACGCCTTGCTTCCAAAATTAAAGAAAAAAAAATATGTAAAAGAATCTGGTTTCGGATGTTTTATATATATATATATATATATATATATATATATTTTAATTTCAGGAAAGGATTTTCAATTCAGGGAAATGCTTTTGTGCTTCCTTCATAAGAAAAAGCTAATAATTAGCACTTAATATCAGCACAATTCATTAGATCAATTAATCACTATTTAATTAAACTGTACTCTTAATTAAATACACCAACGGAAGCTGTACATTATTTTTGTGAAGACGAAACTTTTATCTGCCCCTCCTCCTCTTCCCCAGGAATGACTGCTTTTTTCACTTTAATTACCGTTATATTAACAAATTCATTGTATTCCATACCCTTTTTTACTTTCTACCAAGAAAGAAACTTCTGTTTAAAATTTTGTGAATATTAAAAGAACCCTTCCTTTGTTTTTTTTTATAGATTTATGTCGGTTTGTATTTAATGTTTATATTGAATTTTCAATGTGGATTATATTTAGTTATAAAATAAAATCTGGCCTGCCTGATTATTTTAAAAGCGCTTTTAACTGTAATTACATTGTTTTTAATGTAGTTAATGGCGGAAAGGTGTGTGGTGTGTGTGTATATATATATATTATATATATTATATATATATAATATATATTTGTAGTAAAAGGGTGGTGCGGTTAAGTGATTTTGTAAGAAAAACAGAAAATGTAGGAGGATTCAATAAGTTAGAGTGTGTGGGTGGATAGGTAGAGGTATACACGACTAGAACCTTGGTCCTAGTCCCCCACTCTCACCTCTATTTGCCCAGTCTAACTAAAAGCAGATGTGACAAGGTGATGGATTGTGTTCGGACAAAACTAATATTTTCTCTTTTTTCCTTCTACTACCACCGTTCTTCCTCTTTAGCTTTCCCTCTTAAATATTTCTTATTTGCACAATATTTATTAGGACAGGAAATGTTTTTATTTTCTTTTATTTACCTATTCTTTCTTTACCATTATTTACAAATTAGTAGAATGTTTGAAATAATCTCATAGAAACAATTAAATGATATTTATAATATGAATTGAAACTTAGCTATTTATCTAAAATTCTCTTTTAATCTTATTTTTGTATTAGGTTTTTTGTTCGTTCTTTTCCTAATATTGGAATAGCCAAGCTTACTCTTTTTTATTTTGAATCTCAGTTAGAGTGATAGATCCTTTTCTGGCACTCTAATTTATTATATAAATATGTATTGGACGTAAAATAAAGAATATTATTATTATTATTATTAATAGTAAAATATCTAAACTATTTTTTACGAATTTTTAGTTTCTTTTACTTCTCTATTTAAGACAAATTATTACAGTTTCTTCACTAGCATAATATTAAAATATATATTTTAAGCTGTATACACTGAATGTTATCACAATGTTTTGACAATACATCCTGATATGATGGGCGTACGCCCGCAACCGGTTGATGACCATACAAAAAGAAGCAGGCTATCATGGAAATTAATCTCTGATGCTCTCCTACTGCTTATTACTAATAATAATAAATGCAAAATAGCTCAGACATTGCAGAAATATAATTTTTACATAAGCATTTACTCTACTAATGTCACCATATAATAGTTTATAAATAATTTTTTTTATTTTTTATATTTACAACTGATATAAGCTTAACAATAGTAAATTTGTTAATTGTGAACAATTCATAGGAGCGAAGAAGTCACTCAGTAGTGAAACTCCGAATTATTCAGTAAGTAGATCACGAAGGCCACTGACGTTTTAGTCTTCTTGTTGAATTTATAGGGTTAGTTAGGGATGCAAGTTCAAGGACGACAGGATTGACATGAGATGATAAACTGTTGTGAAATCTGTTGTAACGGAATAGGATTTCTTGACGGACGTATTGTATATTTAAGTCTGTGTGCATTGTATGATTGGAGACAAAGAAAGGAGTTGAAACGATTTTGCGGAGGATTTTGGATTGGAGTGTTTGGATACGATAATTAGATCGTTTGGTTGAACCCCACAGTTCTGCGCCGTAAGCCCAAATGGTATGACTTTGTAGATTAGAAGTCTGTTAGTAAGTGTTAAGTTAGATCGTTTGTCAAGTAATCGCATCAGCATTTTGTAACGTTGAAGTAGTGCCTGTCGTTTGAGTCTGGTATGTGGATTCCAGGTAAGGCGTCGGTCCAACTATACTCCTAAGTAGCGAACTTTTTGTACTGGGGGCAAGGCGACATTGTCATAATAAACTGGAGCAGAAGTGAGTCGTCTGAGAGTGAAGGAAATTGTTTGGCTCTTTTCAGCACTAATTTTGATTCCCCATTTGTTGAACCATTTTTGTGGAGTGAATTCAGGTGCGCCTGTAGATTGCGAGTTGCTATTACGGGATCTTTATGTGTAACAAGAATGGCGGTATCATCAGCGAATGTGTAGAGAGTGGAGGTATGTGGCATACTTGGCATATAAGCTGTATAAATGGAGTAAAGGACGATCCAAGTATACTTCCTTGGGGAACACCAGCAGATATAGGAAGGAAATTGGAGAAGGATAATCTATAGCTGATCCTGAAGTAGTGGTCAGTCAGGTAGGATTTTAGCATTAAGTAATAAGCGTGTGGTAGGAAACCTCTCAGCTTCCACATCAAGCCCGGATGCTAGACATAATCGAATGCTTATGCGACATCCAAGAACGCTGCCGCGCATTATAAATAATAATATAATAGTTTATAATAAATAATAATTAAAATTATTTGTCAGTGGTTATTCATTTTTCACGTTCCCTTTTTTTTAAACTAAACTACTTCAGCTCGCCATATCTTCTTATCTTGATCTGATTTTGTGTAATATTCATAATACATGATTTTTTTTTTTTTACCTGCTTAAAGAACGATAATACTATGCCAATACTCTCAGCAATTTGCTGATTCTCAGTTATTTAACAATAATATTCAGCAACATATAAAGAGATTAAACATCGAAATTTTCCTCAGGCATCCTAACACAAGTACGTATAGTGATGGTGAGGTACATTTTTTTTTTTGGTTAACGCCCCAGGCAGGTAATATATTTTACATTATAGTCTAGAAGGCAGCGTATAGAAAAACCACATTTCCAATGGTATGTCACAAATTCATCAGAACCAGGTTCAAATAATTTTTTCCGGTGAAATGTTTTTAAAAACTAAAACGTTCTATCTATAAATCTGTGTAGTTAGCATTCCGTTCTTCTTATAGTTTTCAAGGAAATTTTAAAACAAAAATGTGTTCCTTAAAATCACCCTTCCGGACAATTTGATCGTCTTCAAGTATGGAATTCTATTGTATCCTAATGTGATATAGGTCCTAAATCCTTACATTACATTGATGAACTACTTCGAGGAAAGTTTCCTCACAAACCCACAAGAAATCCACTTTCCCGGAAAAGGTTTCAAACGAAAGTGATAGGCATTTATCAGTTTAAACCGTATACGAATTTTAAGGAGAATATATAAAATAAAAAAAAATACATACAGTAAATTTGTACTCTTACACTCGATTGATGGATTTTCACAATAATCCTCATGGTTGGTGACACCTAAATGGAGTACCAAATTTGATTACTGTGATTTATTTTTTTGTATTTGAGATATTTTGTATTTCAAATACACACACCCACCATTCGCTATAAACTTTTTTTTTTTATACCCGAGGTAGCAGAAAGTCGAGTCCAGCTGAGCTATCGTTAGATTTTTTTATTCCTAGGAGTCTCTACAGCTCTCACTGAACAGTATTGTCTGTAACGAAAGAACACTGTCACTAAGGCCCCAGCAATGCACTAAAGAATGCACTAAGAAGGCTCCGAGCACTAAAGACCATAGATGTTGACGTGCCTTAAATTAAAAAAAAAAAAAAAAAAAAATCTGGTGTGAAACATGCACACAATTTCTTCTTACACCTGTTCTCGAACTATAATTAACAAATGTTATAGTTTGTGTAACAAATATAACGAAATTCGTCGAAAAGTGAAAAAAACTGTTCAGAAAAACCGCACTTCCGGCTTACTAATTTCCATAAAACTTGGAATTTTGGCCATCTATTTATTTCTAATTACTTTTGTTTGGATGATAGAATTGTATAATCAACTATGATACCACTTTAGAGGAAGCTGTAACCACCACCCCTCCCCTAAAAGTGCCCTTAAATGAATTTTTCCAGAAAAATATCTTAAATAAAAGTTGTAGATCTTTGCATTTTTAATTTATATATGAAGTTTCAAGAAAATCGTCGGAACTTTTTTTTGAGAAAATCGCGAAAAACTGAAAAAAAAAAAATCATTTAGTAAAGTGTTAATAAAACAAACGCACTTCCGGATATCCGATTTTTTCGGTTAATTGGAATTTTTTCATATTCAATTCTAATTAACATTATTTACATGGACAGAATTGTCTAATAAACTGAAATAGCAGTTAAGATGAAAACTTAACCCCACCACACCTCCCCTAGAAGTGCTCTTAAATGAATTTTCCCGGACAAATGTTTCAAATTAAAAGTTGTAGCTCTTTGTATGTGTAGTTGATATACCTAGTTTAAACAAAATCGTCGGAGCCATTTTTGAGAAAATCACAAAAACGTAAAAAAACCAACTAGTAATGTGTGGTACTTCCGGTTGAGAAATTTTGATAGATAACGCGCTGTCAGAGCCTATGGTGATACCTAAAAGTAATATCAAGTTTCAACTTTCTACGGTTTTTCGTTTTTTGAGCTATGCTGTTCACATATACACACACACACACACACACACACAGACCCTTTGCTAGAAATCACTTTTTTGGACTCAGGGGACTTCAAAACGGATATTTCCGGTGAAAACTCGATATCGAAAATTTGATACGATTACATACTCCCTCTTACTAGGTGTAAGAGAAAGTAAAAAAATGTGTTGAGTTTCCGGTGATAACTCAATTTCGAAAATTTGATACGATAGCAATAGTTTCTCTTTTTTAGGAATAATGGAAAGTAAAAAAAAACAACGTAATCTTCTTATCATTTACAAGGATCCACAGTCGTAATGGAAACTCCTATGCCAACAACCCAGTATTCTCACAACTGTATCTACATTTTTGACCGATATCATGGCTGATGTGAGCTGGGGTGCACAATGCGCCCAGCTGTGGTCTAAGTGCTGAACCTCTTCGGAGGCCCCGGGTTCTACATTAGATTAGATTAGCATAAATGACCACGAAATTTTATTGTGTATTATGCAATGTTAGGTAAAGTTACTACAACAGTATTTCAACGAAGTAATATTAAAATATTAGGGTACAATTCATTCATTTCGATTTCTCTCTAAATAAAACTTGTTTACATTTTCTTATTTTTCTTTTATAGTTCAGCACCAAAGTCTTTTGTATTATACAAACTATTTCGGCGCAGCAAAGTTGCATTAGTTCAGATTCGTCTCTTTTTTTTATCTATAGGCATGATGTTTAATTATTCAGAATAATATTAACTAGCAAGAAAGGAACCGGGAAAAAAAATATATATTTTTCTGCATACAATATTAAATACTTCTTTATTCACGAAAAAAGGAAAAATACGTTCCATCTGTTCTACATATATGAAATAAATAAAAAATACAATAGCACTAACAAAAGGAGGAAAAGTCAAATTTATGCAGGGAGAAAATGTATGAGGTAAGAATGAATATTTGGTTGAGACGTTACAATGGAACTTTAGCACTAGCAGAAAAACTTTATATATAACTGTAGAGATGTACTGGAGGTATATTTCCTTTTATAAACTTCAAGCATGGCTATTCTATATTCGCCGATTCTATTATTTTTATTTATTTATTTATTTTTTTGTCAAATAATTGTTGAGGTAATACTTGTTCTTTGTTAATAAATCTCAGTAATGCTGTATTTAATTGATTACTGTTAATATTCTCGTACAATTTGGCGCTTATTATGTTTCATCGGTCTGCCCTACATATTGCAAAAGTGAAACCAAAAATATAAATAATCTTAGGAAATGACTTGAATGCTCTTTTGCTCATACATCTTTACAAGAAATAAACTTATTTGCTCCGATTCAAGGAGCTCACTGGAGATGATAGGCAATCGGGACTCCGATAGTTTGTTGATTCAGTGCATACATACGCTCTTGGAACTATGCCTGCGAGAAAATAAAGAAGTCTCCTTTATTTGGATTCCCGATCATGTGGGGATAAGAGATAACGAATCTGCCGACAAAGCTGCTAAAGAAGCGGCATCAATGTTTTGTACAGACGAACGTGTCCTTGCAGTCGATTGAAAAGCTTTTCTAAAAAAACAAAATCTTTCCAACTGGGAAAAGGAATGGCAATCAATGCAGCTGTCAAATAAACTAAGGAATATCAAGAGTACCACAAAGAAATGGTCAACCTCAAATCGAGAGTCTCGGCAAGAAGAAGTTGTCCTAGCGAGAATCAGACTCGGTCACACCATGTTGACACACAACCACATATTCCGAAGAGAACCTCAGCCGGTATGCAGCGCTTGCAATACTACATTAACGATCCCTCATAGTCTATTGGAATGTTCGAAATATGTAAACGCGCGGGGAAAGGTAAATTTGCCGACCAGTCTTACCAGATGTATTAGGAGACAATGAGGGCAATATCAATAAGACATTCGAATATCTTAGGGACGTTCATCTATTTCATTTGTTGTGAA
Source organism: Triatoma infestans (assembly GCA_011037195.1). NCBI lineage: Eukaryota > Metazoa > Arthropoda > Insecta > Hemiptera > Reduviidae > Triatoma > Triatoma infestans. The sequence continues at coordinate 16,385 of JAAEAF010009736.1, forward strand.
ACTAGCTGTACATATGTATGTGTTTAGTTGTTTGCTGGTGTCTTGTGTATAGATATTTATTTTATAAGTGATATAAGGGATATGGAATATAAGGAATATGATTAGATCTAGATTGTGGGTTTGCTGTAGAAATTGTTTGACTGGTTGGTATGGATATGCATCCCGGATGAGTGCTTACAAATTAGAAACAGGTGCAGAGGACCACAGCTGTTGTGTACCTTAAAAAAATCCAGAAAAAAATACAGCTGCGCTAGCCCTACAATCTTTCAGCAGTTTATACAGCAGTTATAACGTGTCAACAACCCACCACTACCCTTCTCTTCACTCACTCTAAATCTCTCGCTACCAGTTTCTATATTCGTAAAAAATCCTGGTAGTTTGTGTTATTTTCTGATTTACTTAGCATTATTTCTAGTTTATTCATTTCTCAAACCCAATTCTCTACTTCTCATACCCATTATATTGGTTATATATATGGTACACAGACAAATAATAGAGCATTCTACATAGAGTACTATGTAAAGTAATAATCAAGGCTATCTTCGCTATCGCTTTATTCACTCCGTCGCTATATCATATTTATTTTAACCTTATTTATTTTTATTTTCTCACAAATCTGAATTATCTTAAAACTTATCTTTCCAATAAATTTAGTTTATATTTTATAAGATATTGGTAAAAATTATATATGAATAATATTTTGAAAACATTTTCTCTTTTACTATAATTCGTAATAGCTAGGAATAATGAATAATGTATAATCAAATATATTTGTTGATTGAGATTAAAACTATAGCTGTTTATGAATTTGGAAGCATAGTGATTAATTCTGATTTCTGATTTTGTTGAAACAGATTTCTCCACATTTCCTCTCAGGAAGATAGTCCAAGAGATTTGAATATCGCTTGCAAGATACAAAATATTGTAAAAGAAAAATTCTACATGCTGTTTTTTTTTACAAGTAATCATGCAATAAACCTGTGCAAAATTAATAACGTAATGGTAAAGATGTAGAGATTAATTTAATAATTGAATAAATATAAAAATGATTCTAGACAAATAATACTATTTCTTGCTAAAAATGAAAAATTAATGATATTATTACTGTTAATTATATATATCGTAAAGTTATTTCAAGTAGTTAATCCCGGAAAAACTTTCTCCACCAATCAAAAAGATATTACTGCTGTTTGTGGCAGACATCGTCCTGATGAAAGGGGGAACGACGAATTCCAGAAGCCATCAAAGACTTGGGGTATTTAGAGAATGAAATATCTTCCAACTATTTCATCATTTCAGTTAACTATTATTATTTATTATTATTACTATTATATATTATTTGCAAACATCCTAATAATGCTATTTGTCATTTTCTCATGTAAATGCTTTGTATATATTTCTTATATATTATTTATGTAAATGCTTCTCTTATTTTATATATATAAAAGATACATATTCTGCTTGACATAATGATGTGGATATTAGTAATATGGCGAATGAAGTGTAGGTTTATTCCGGCTCTCCCAATTAACAGGCCGACCATATTGAAGGGTTCCAACATTTTTTATATACACCATAGCATTATCCATAATGTGTGCCTAGAAACAACTACAAACTAGTTCTATACTAGTGATTTATATGTAATTAAATAATAATTTTCTATGTAATAATAAGTGGCCAACGTAATTTTCATCAAGTATATCAGTTTGGTTCTGTAATATTATTTGTATTAGGGGGTAAATTAAATATGTTAATTAATAATTAATTATTATAATTCATAATTGAAATACTATTATTCAGAATAGTATTATTTGTCTGTAATGGGATTTCGTGAGGTCTGTGTTTAAACAGAAGTTGGAGAGGATGAAAAACAACTAAGTATATAGATCCAAAATTTATAATTAAAATAACCAATATATGTCAAAAATAAATAAATACAATATTGTGATATAACAACATATTAAGTGTCTTGTCATTTAGGAGAAATTGCTTTTTATAAACTTACATATTTTACATATTTACTGACTTGAAGAAGGTTGGGTTTCTTGGGGCACTTCCACCACTCACTACTGTAACATCGCTTGTCCTGATGACAGGTATCAGTCTTTTTACAACATAAATTGGAACTGACCCCCTCCCTAAAAGGGTCCACCTTATATATTCTACCTCCACCCCGGAGAAAGTGAGAAGAGGGAAACTCCCTTTGTCCTAAATAAATGTAATGATAAGGGTAGGCCAGGTATCTCTGATTCAACTAACTGTTTCTTTTGTGCTTCTCAACCTTCAAAAACCCCAACTTTATAAATATGTACATTGGAAAAATTCCCTACTTTACAATTATTAAATATTTAACAAGGATATATTATAATACAATTTACATTTATTAATTCGCCCAAACATGTACATATTACAATTCATTATATGCAATCTATTCTCACTATGCCACAGGTAAATGAAGAGGCAGCTTCACAGGCAAGATTGATTAAGAAATCCACTTAACCATATCGATGGTCGAATTTCCATTGAACAGGAACAATCTGGCATAATCTGAGTTTCGTTATTTCAATTAATAATATTTATTTTAGTTGGACAAACACATATGCCTTCTCTGAACAAATGGTGCAGTAATTTCAACTTATACATTATGTTAAGAGAAGTATAACTTCAGCATTATTTGGAATTTTCCACTTTATTTGATGAAAAGAAAAAATTGTGTAAAAAAAGGAAGAAAAGGAAGAACATCCCTGAGTGATTCATAAAAAGCTTTTGAAGATAATGTCGACATGTTTAAAAAAAAAGAGTGTATAAATACCATTTAATGATAACTCTTAAAAAAACAGTAATGATGTAACGGCAAGAGAGAGAACACAAGCCCGACCGAGAGAAAACAGGCCCTCTCTGGTACTCTCTGACTTAAGCAGGCTAGAGTGGGAGAACCTGTATATAAGCCAGTGAGAATCTATACGAGTTCTATCTGTGAGATTCAACTATACATCGCATCGTGTCATATCTCTACTCTCACCTTTTATTCTATAAAATCATTACTAGTCCAGTGCAGTTTGTGTAAACTTATAGCTATATTATACCAGTGTTTTCATATCTCGTCTAATTACTCAAACCTAATTTCTCTCCTCATCAACTCCATTATAAATGAAATCACATTTACTCGAGAGATTGAGAAAACTAAGCGGGAGAAACTTAATTGCGAGAAATGTAACCCTAATAAATATGCAGGTGGTAATACGATAAATAAGTTGAAAGTTTTGGGGGCCATAATATACATTATACATATTTTTGTATTCAGAGGACCTCAAAATTTGTATTCCCAATGAACACTCAATCTGATAAAATCGTTGTACATCCTCTTACTAGGATTGAGAGTGTAATATTTGGGAGAAACCTAATTTTTACTTACTGGTTCTTGGAGCATACGGGTAATTTTGTAGAACTACATGCAGCTGGGCGAATCCCTAACAATACTTGGAATAGTAGTTTAGTGCTAAGCTTAACAACGCAGAGATCTGGAATCTCCTAAACTCAATTCAAAGAAAAGCGTCTGTTTCAAATACATTGAAAAATTCTGTTTTATACAGTTTCTGTTTATACAGTGAAAAATTCAGAAACCTCTACTGAAATGTCGCACTTGCGGTTAACCGATTTGTTTCAACATTAGACTTCTAGCAATGTATTTAATGGACTCTAATATTAGTAGTTATAGGTTGTTCCAGTGGCTTATTTCAGTAATAGATGCATTATTCCAGTGGCTGGAAAAAAATTCTTCATAGGTGTGAGCCATTCAGGGTTCGGTGTGTACCAAAATCGTGGAAAAAGAAGGGAGCGTCCAAGTGGGAACCTTGGCTTGCTTAACTCGCGCCACCCAATAAAGACTGTCTCTGGAAGCATTTTCTTTTTATTAAATGTTTATAGCTAGTAAAGCCGATATTGTAATAAAATGCACATTACAGGAAATCTTAAAGTTGCAATTCCTACAGAATCGCCTTCATCAATTTTTTTTTTGGAAAAATATTATAAATGATAGTAATAGGCCCTAAAGTTTTATAGCTCGTACGCAAAATTTAAAGAAAATCGTCGGACCCGTTAACAAAAAAAAAGAATCACAAATTATTCAAATAAATTACTGATCTGGTTGATGGATTTTTATTGAAAACCTCATACTATGGAGGCACTAATATTGGAGTCCATTAAATAATACATTGCTAGAATTCTAATGTTGAAAACAGAGGGTTCGAATGTGATGGTAGTGCCTAAAGAAATATCAATTTTCTCACTGTAATTTTAACCATACACAGCGCGCACACACCAACAAACACCATAATATAATAAATACATACACATATTCAGGCCATGAGTTAAAAACAATATTTTCGTGTTGAGGTATCTCAAAGAGGTTTTTACGGTGAAGATTATAATTTCCAAAATATGACATGATCGTAATCCTACTTTTTTGATCAGTAAAGAAAATATTGAGAGTCGTTACCACTTTAAGTCTGGCAAGCGATTTAAGATAAAAAGTACTTCATTGTAAAAAAATCATCAGTGATCTTGTGCCAAGAACCTTTTACGAGGGCCTAGTCTTATACGAGAGGCAGAATAGTTTCTAAAGTGGATAGATTCATTTATGAAAACCATTTCTTAGATGAATGATCGGTTAAATTATAAGAGAATTTAGGAGGTCGTTGTCATCTCAGTCCCACGTTCTCCTCGCAAGACACGAAAGTGCAATTTTTTTTTTTTGATGATATGCATTGCGAACTGAAAGATCTATTTACCTCCCGGAGCCTTTTCAGTGCACTGCCGGACTCCGAGCAGGGTTCTCTAGCTATAGACAACACTGCCCATCACCGGACAGTGAGCTGTAGAGGCTCCTAGTCAAAGAAAATCTAAATGCAACAAATGGGACCTTCCATCTTGAAAGTGCATAAATCTACAGAAAAAATTATTTATTGAATTAATGTACATATGTGATACGTGTAATTTACAAAAAATTCATACAATTTTGCAACGCTGGTATTTCTTTTCAGATTGAAACAAATATACTTGTATTGAGAAGTGTTTTATCTGTATTTGTTAGATGTTGGTTAAAAATACTGTTTCAGAAATTAATTTATTAGCGGTAATAATTACCTCAATATAAAGTAAAGTTAATAGATAATCCACTGTTAATTCATCTCTTGGTGAGATTTGAATTGAGATAAGGCGAGCTTATTTTCCTCTTTTTGTTTATATTTTAATGTGGAGCCAAGGACTTTCACAATGTTACTACACGCAGGTTTACTGAAGGGGTTTGCGCACTTTATAACAATAACAAATTTGGTAATCTATGCAAACATTTTAATCAATAAAACATTATGTTTTCAAATCAAATTTTTTATATATTTGTCATATGTAAATGTTACATCGCAGTTACTAATTTAAACATTATGCTATTGCAAAAACTGATTTAGAGCCTAATTTTTAAGGAACATGGAAATTTGCCAAAACATTCATTTAATTGGATGAAACAATATTCATAATTGTTGAAAACATTAAACATAACTTTTATTAAACATAACTAATATTTACAAGCTTCAAAGTTTTGAATTGATATGGTTTGGAGAACTGATTTGGATCATAATTCATGAATAAAAATAATTAATATAGATTTTCAAACGCAAACAGAAAAGTGAAGGAAAAAGATTATGTGAGAATGAATCAGTTCGCTAAAAATATTTTTATCACAATAAGAAAGGACAAAAACTTGCATTTTCCTGTTAGAATCAATTTTCGAAAATGGTAGCAAACAATAGAGGGATTTAAAACCATAAAATCCTTCTAATGGCTGCTGAAATAATATTAATTATTTAATAATTAAGCCTACTGGCTGATATATTTTCCTATATATGAGGCACACAAATATAACAAATTATTTACTTCCCGATTTAAGAAAATGTATATTTCACTTCTATTCTTGTTATTAACCTGTCCGTTAATTTTCTTTTATAACAAAGTTCTTAGCAAGATTAAAACACGAATTAATAGTTAATGATGGTTATTGAAGATATCTATATATCTAAATAGACAGATATTTAAGTATATATCTATTGCTGGGTTTGAATCCAATCATAGTACCCTTCTTTTCATTAATTCTGACATCAATGTGACAGAAACTTATTTAAGTTGGAGCCAATTCTTGAAAAAACTTATAGGAAACAGACCCCCGACAAAATCAGAAGCAGATGAGAATTAATGAAAAAAAAAACAAAAAACATTCTATGACGGAAAGTGATGCTCGGTAATGTACTGAAACTGACCACTGGAGCCATGAACCCTCTTACTGCCACTTTAGAAATCTTACTCGGCCTGCCACTATTGCATCAAAGATGTGTTTTGGCTCCTTGGCTTAAATGTAGGTGTGTCCCTATTATTATTTAATTACCGGCAGGAGATGAAGAAAAATATAAGCTGTTAGAAAGAAACAAAAAAGAAAACTGAAGTGTTAACGGCAAGAGAAAGAACACAAGCCCGACCGAGAGAAAACAGACTCTCTCTGGTACTCTCTGACTTAAGCAGGCTAGAGTGGGAGAACTTGTATATAAGCCAGTGAGAATCTACCTAAAGAGATATATATCTATCTATCAGATTCAACCACACGTCGCATCTACGTGTCATAACTCTACTCTAACACTTGATTCTATAAAATCATTACAAGTGCAGTGCAGTCAGTGTAAACTTATAGCTACATTGTAACAGTGTCTTTATATCTCGTCTAATTAATCTAACCTAATTTCTCTCCTCATCAACTCCATTATATTTAAATTTTTTGAGAAAGTGCAAAATTTGTTTTATCTTTTTCTTGGCCGTAGATTCATGGCGTGCGATTTTGATTTGCCTCTAATGTGGGCCTTTTTCAGCTTGCTGAGGAGTTGATGAGGAGAGAAATTTGGATTGATTAATTAGACAAGATATGAAGACACTGTTATAATGTAGCTATAAGTTTACACTACTGCACTGGACTTGTAATGATTTTTATAGAATAAAGGGTTAGAGTAGAGTTATGATACGATGTGATGTATATGGTTGAGTCTGATAGATTGATCCATGTCTAGATCTCTTACTGGCTTATATACAGGTTCTCCCACTCTAGCATGCTTAAGTGAGAGAGTACCAGAGAGAGTTTGTTTTCTCTCGGTCGGACTTGTGTGTTTTCTCTTTCGCCGTGATAATTATATTTTGAAAAGTTTTTTTTTGAAACTATAAGTATTATTTGGTAAATAGTTTTCCGCTATAAAATTTTCGCTAACATTTAAGGATTTTTTATAATTACATGTTCAGCCAACGAAAAAATTACACTTCCATTGAATCTGCGATACTTTCTCTGATTAAAGTTGGGTAATAAAAAAAAGTCCCGTAAGTATTTGGAATCTTTTATGATATTATATTATAGAATTCCCCACAAGTGGTGTAAGGGTGTTTGGTTACTGTAATAATAAAGTATTGGTACTCCCACCAGAGAGAGGTCAATATGAATGCATTGTTAACTGTGTTTACACGAGGATAATAAATGTTCATAATATTTATATTTATGGTCAATTGATTGTTTAGTTGTTTGTAACGAAGCGTGAGAATAAAAAGATTCTATAGTAAAAAAAAAAAGTAGTGTGGCAAGCGCTATTAGAAATAGTGGTGGGATATGTGAATAGTGTGAAGTACCGCCACTATACTGTCTGCTATGTGTTTTTATGGGATTTAGTGAATGGATAATGTGTCAGTGTGAGGGGGAATAGGGGATGATTTGATGATGAGAACTGTTTTGGGTGTATGGTTAGTGGAAGTGTGTAACAGTGGTGGTGGTAGAAGAGGCGTTTGGTCCGGATGTGTGCTATCGGACCGAATGGTTGGTGAATGCTGTGGAGAAATTAAGCTAGGGATCAGCCCTCTCTAGGGAGATGTTTATGCGTAATAAAACTGACAAAGAAGAAAGGAATATATATATATATATTTAGCAGTGTATGTGTATGTATTAGTTTGTGTGACGCGTGGCTAGAAGACTGTTTTGTACTGAGTCAATGTTTTAGAACGTGTGCGTGTGTGTATTCCAGGCATAAGTAGAGAGATGAGAGCTCACTCCAGTGTACTTATTGCTAGAACAGCAAGCATAATGCTTCCTACACACTTCGCCCTGTCTCCAGTTTTGGCATAGTGTCACAAGGCTTCCTCTCACACTTTTGTTCACCCATTACACCACATCCAACCCCTAATGATGAGTTTCTACTTGCCATACTCATGGAATTCAAACATAACCCGCTACTTTTCTTGTTCAACCAGAGGATAGAGAGCGTATGAGAGTATTCATCTACGTGCTAATCCAACAGAATTACTTTACTCTTAAGACAAAATGTAATTTTTATCAGCCTTTTAGGAAAGGATACGTTTTAATAGGCAAAAATAAACCAGGAAAGTAAGAGTAGGTTCTTTAACAAAATATCTTTTGAATATTATAGATAAAACTTAGCCATAACTATAATACTATTACTGAATGTGCCCTCTATCCTTGTGGATAGGAGAGAAAGAACGCCACACATTTTCCTTACGTAATCACCAGCATTAACATTAAGTTGGCACGGTTTCCATCAGTATACAGCACTTTTAAGCCCTTTATTGATATAAAATACTCTCCGGTGAAACTTACTCATGACTTTCTCTCACTTTATTTCTCAACTTTTAATTGGACAGTTTTTGTAAGACGGTATTTTTCACACCTTATTTAAATGACCCTTAAATAGATCAAATCCCTTAAATAGATTTTAGTTATTATCTAGCGAAGTGACGATTTTCCCATTTTCTCCAACATTAAAATTTAGGGCGAAACAAAGTTTACAGTTTTATCTCATCTTTATGAAGTCAGTTTGGATTAATACCTTCAAGGATTTGTGAAGTGCGTGAAGAACGCGCCTAGGTTATAAGTATCCTTTTATATTTGAGTATAAAAACCTTATGGTGCAACAGCCCATGCAGGGCGAAGGCTTGCCAGACAGCGATTTGAATGGCAGCTTCCCACTTTTTATCACACCGACTTTGCCCTCACGGGAATCGAACTCTGAATTCTCGCACGAAAGGCGAGTGTCCACTAGCCACTAGTGGGGGGTGAAGTAGATCGCGTCCTCGTCGTGCCCCCTGGTAACGCAAATTTTGCGGCTAAACGATCTGCGCTGTCGCCCAGCAGCCCACCAAACAAAAAATCACAACCTGTTGGAACGTGGGCATCAAATTTTGATGAGGAGATCCGGGCTATCCTGATAGGTTTGAAATATATGTTTGAAAAGAAATTGGGAGCTGCCAGTAGTGTTCCTCTGTGACTCCCAAGCTGCGTTAATAGCCGTAACGGGATCTCAAAGTGGAATTTCCGCAGATGTATGAGCGTGCCAAGAAATGGTTGAAAAGGCTCTTACAGAAGGGAACCAGCTGGCTTTCCAATGGATTCCTGCACATTGTGGTTTACCAGGGAACGAGCAGGCCGATAAACTTGCGAAACAGGGGAGTCAATGCGATCAGCCTGACTACGCAATGTGTTTTGCTTCGGCTAAAAGAGTTATAGGTAGCCATTTAAAGGAAAAATCACACGCGGAGTTAAAGAGCATGGCCGCTGAAAAGCAGTAGTGGGCAACATTGCTAGAAAATAAGATACCTGCCGGCCTCCCAAGAAAAGATTCTGTCGTGCTATTCCGAGGAATTACAGGGCATGATTACCTCCAAGCCCACCTCCACAAAATAGGTATAAAGGACTCGCCGATTTGCCCATTGTGCAATAACGGCGTAATGACATTTCAACATTTGAACACGTGCCCTGCATTACAGGGTATGAGTACTATTTATGAAAAATATTGGGCTGCCAGACAAAAAATGGCTTAACGCCTTTGTCGCGGGATAGGAAAAAAAACAAAAAAAAAAACTAGCCACTAGTCCAACGCGTGGGGACATATTTGAGTACAATTATTGTAAAATAACCGTTGAACAGTTAAAATTTTGTTTTCGTTTTCTATTGCTTTTGTAAAAGCTAAAATTGTATTGACTGCTCTTCCCCATTTATTGTGTCTTTCCGGTGATGTCCTTCTACAAAAAATATTTTTATATTTTGTATTTTTCATTTTTATTTCTCTCCAACATATCTCACACCCTAATGCTCTAGCAGCATATCTGTGCTCAGCTACAATTATCTCCAATCATCGAAGATGACTGAGGCGTCGTTGGCCCCGCAACTAATTGGTCGACTAATGCTGATTGCCTCTGGGTGACACCATTCAAGTTTCTAACGTCATTCGTTTCTGCCATTTATCTTATTACTTGTACGTATTGCAAAGATGTAAATATTCAATAAAAATTTAATTTAAAAAATATGTTCTCTATATTGCGATCGTATCAGATTTTTTCGAAATTGAGTTTTCAGCGGAAATTCCCATGATTTGATTTCAACTGAACGCGAAATATCAATGTTTTGCGAATGATGCGTTTGTTCAAAAATTTTTCAAAAACAGGAAGCTCTAACCTTTTTTCTTTTTTTTCGCCTCGATCATGGTCTACTCGGCCTTTCGATATCTAGCAGCTCAGTATAAAGTGGTAGTATCATTTATTTTTAATTTTATGTCCTGTAGTGCAGGACAAATGTCTAAGTGCCGAGCATCCATCTCCTGCACATTGGACAGGTCACAATACCGATCCTGCATAGGTAGCTCTGAAGGTAATCGTGTCCCGAGTTCAACCTGAAAGGAGCCACAGCCCTCTTCCTTTGCACATTAGCTGTAATTCGGCCGTGATCCTCTAGCTGTGTGGCCCATTTTTTTACCTTCAGTTTTCCTTTCCCTCCCTCAGACATTCAACAGTACACATTTTCACTCCTTTTCTCGCTCTGAAGTAGTTCAGAAAAGGGGTTGTTCAGGTTATTTTTTTTGTGCCCCTAGCTTTGCCAGACTATCAGCCTGGTCCGTTAATATGCAGTTCACTGAATAGCCATGCTATCACCATGGAGAATCATTGTTTCAATTAACCACTTGCATTCTAATATTTCTCCAGCTGTGTCATTAGCCGGATCTGTGACTGTAGTGATGGCTGCCCTCTCTCTCACATCCCCGTTAATACAACAACGTTCTTCTCACATCCCCGTTAATACAGCTCTTAGCGCTAAAAGGATGGTCATTACTTATTTTTCGAAGTTTGAGATTAAATGCCTAACTGGCTTCACTAGCTGAAATGATGCCGAATAAACTCCAGCCACGGCGTTCCTCCTTGCACTCTCCGCAAACTCATCGGTATAAATATGCTTCAGTATGGGGGGGGGGATACAGCTATTAATAATTTCATGCGTTCTCAGCTCTTGGGCAGATATATTTTCTTGTGGACTGGATGTTTCAATTGTAATTTAAAGTAAGCTGTTCTGGATGCTGATGCGTGACGGAATGAGAAGCACAAACATGATATATTCCCTTTAGATACAACCTTTGATTCTTCAACTGATTATTCGCACTCAGAAATCCCTATTATAGATGCTTTTAATACGACAGAAATAAAAGCAAGGAATTTATGCTTCATTTATAAAGATTTACAGAGGGGATAGATGATTAAGAAATTTGGGAAAATTACAATTGGCCACTGTATTATTATATTGATATTAAATAGGTATATTTTACCGATGTTATATACTTTAGAGCAAAGCTTAGCTCCTTATAGATTTCTCATAAGTTCCAAAAATCATTTTTCCTGGAATTTCAAAATTTTACCGCGAGCGTAATGTTTCCTCTTACTGGAGTGAGGGAGATTAAAAATATTCGCAGTGCAAGCCTGAATAACTGTTCTTTGTGGGCTAAGCGTTGCTGAAGAGCCAATGTAGAATGCTAACTACTTCTCGCCATTGGAATCAGAATAGCAGTCTATAAAAAACAATCATTTTTTTATAACATTGGTAGAATTTCAAGTAACTCTTGGCAATTTAAATTTTATTAGTAGAACTTTTAGAAGTTGAACACATTTTTTAGAAAACTTCTCTTGATAAAACAAATATTTGAAGGTATTATCTATAAATTCTCTCATTTTAAAAGTATCATCAAATCTTATTTTATTAACTACTTTTATTGTCCTATTAAATGTTTTTTTAGTTGTGATAAAGAATTTAAAAAAAAAAAAGAAAAAAGATTTAATTGCAAGATAAAAAAAATTGTTAAATTCGGAGCTAATCACTCTGGCAAACTCACACCCCTTAACAACAAAAAATAGGTAAAGAGCGATGGGGATTTCTAGGGACGACAGTGAGGACTAGTGGTTTAGTATTCAGGAGGGTGGACAACGGCAGGAAAACGACGCGCGCTAGTTCGGTGCCGGCGAGTGTGCGTGCGTCCTGGTACTTGATATTCCAAACATTTTTACCCGTCCCAGTGAATCTTATTCCTATTAAAGGACCCGTCACCAACACTCGCCATAACATCTGTACACAAACCACTTCAGATTAACAAATAAATGCTCCTAGTTGCGGTTGTTTTCATACCGGATGAGACTACTACTACTTCCTCACCCAAACATTACCACATTCCATGAACCACCAAATTCTTTTCCCACTTCCTTTATTATCATCAAGTTTATTTATTAAAAACTCAATAATTTACTTTTAAACATGTATAATACCTCTCAAAATATTTCACAAAATTTCATTAAAAATATTCTTCATACGACCCCTTTTGTATCGGTTTGATGTGGGTCACAATTGAATATTGAAAAAAAAAATATAACTGTCATTCCAAATTGTTGTCTTTTTACATATTCTCTTATACCTAATAAGAGGAAAGTTTGCGCTGGTGGCAAATCCCGGGAAAACTTAGTAAGGGGCTAAGCTTTTCGTTAAAGTATCACATCAGTATAATTTTACTGCCTATATAATCTATATATATAAAAATTCACCATCCGTATGTTTGTGGCCGCAAAACTCGAAAAGTACTCGATGGATTGACTAAAAATTTTCACACAACGTTGCATTTCTATATAAGAGTGTTTATATATACTTTTTACTCCGAAGTTCTCACGGAAACGTGAAATTCCGAAGGTTTCGTGAGTTTGGCAGAAATAGATAGACGCAGACGCGTTGCGATCGTGGCGCGCTCTCTACCGAAGATATTCTGCACAGAATACATCAAGAAACGCAATCATAGGTTGGATTTCACAGAAGAAATATACAATGAAGCGCTAATCTTCATTGAGGATCTTTGCCTTGCAATGTGTGGCAAGCTGTTGGCACTATTGAGACTAACAGTACCGAATAGGTCGATCAATGCAACGTTCGAGAGAGAACTGCTCAGAGGGCAATCATACACCAGAAATGACTCACAGCTATTCGTCCAAGAAAATATACTGAAACTCCTTCTAGAATAAAAGATAGCATTTGAAACCATCATACAAGCTGTGTGCAACCAATCCGGTGGATTTACTTTTTGGACGCCCCAGGTGGAACTGGAAAAACGTTCTTTCCTTTTCCTGGCTAAAATCCGTTCAAATAGCCATACTGTGTTAGCACTTGCTTCTTCAGGTAATGCTGCTACGTTGATGGAAAGACGTAGAACAGCTCATTCAACTCTTAAAAACATTCTTTCAGTTAAAAACATATTTTTTTTTTTTCCTTTCAGTTCACAGCAACGCAAAGTAGCGTATTAAATTGAATGATGTGTTTTCTTGCTGAATCTATATTAGCTATCATACTTCTATTTACTTATTTACTTCTATTAACTTCTAATTTTCGAGAGATGAATGCTGCGATTCTACTTTCGTCAATTGATTGTGATCATCTTCTCCAGTGCTTTGTAGTGGAAGAAAATAATAGTTTCCACAGTGCGTGAAAGCGACCACAGTACGAAAAGTCGTGCCCAGTAGGAAGTCCTGCATATTACTGCTAGGTTTATATTATTTTTTTTTTAAAGTTACATCTGTGATCATCCACGACATCTAATTTCATGACTGGTCATCAATCCTACCCGAAAAAATATGCTTTAATTATATTAATAACAATAAGAAAAAATCCTGTAATATTTCTCGCCAAAATTTTAATTTCTCACGTCAATTTTGTACGGTATTTTAGTGTATATCTCGGACAACCACTTGATTTCAGTGGCCAGTTATAACTTTTATAAATTTCTCAATTCATCTGACCTCAAGAGGTTAGAAATCATGACATCCTCAGCAACGATTTTTTTTTTTATTTCTATTATTGTTCCATAGAGTAAGAATTAAGAAATAAGAATATTTAGATCAATGAATATTTAACTTCTAAGATAAAGGAGTTACACCATTAGTGTAACACCATTAGTGTCACCATTAGTGAGTGTGAAACTAAGTTGCTCTGTGCGAGTCTGTGTTGTCACACTATCTGAAAAACGCATCCTGAAGATGGGCGAACGCCCGAAACCGGTCGATGACCCAAAATGAAGCAGGCTACCACGGAAAATGTCTCTGATGCTTTCCAGCTCTGCGGAACCAACCACCACAACAAAGTAACACCATTACTTTATTCCATTTCCTTGCTTTCTCTCCTTATTTCATCTTTTGTTTTTTCCCAAGAACGTATAATATTTTAAGAGCAAGGCCTCCTCAAATAATCTGGAGCCATTCTTTGAAGCGTATATTTTCTTAATACGTAATATTAGTATTATCTAAGTAGTCTTGTCAGCATTTTTGTGCGAGAGACTTCAAAAATTTTCCAGAGATGAATGCTGCGATTCTTCTTTCGTCAATTGATCGTGATCATCTTCTCCAGTGCTTTGTAGTGGAATAAAGTAATGAAAGAAAATAATAGTTTTGAAAATAGTTTAGAATATTTTATAGTTTGAAAGTAATTTCATACTATAAAACTATTTCATGCCATATAACTATTTCATACGTATATTCCAAAATCGGCCGTGCAGAAGATCGAGGGAGTGGATGAATACTCTCTAGCGGTGGATAACCACGGGTAGTTTGAAATAGTTTGTTAATATTTTAAATGTACCTTAGTGCATTGAAAAGAGTCAGGTACTGTAATTTAACGCCATTGCTATTAGGGGAGACAAAGGCACAAGAATCCGTTAGGAAAATAACAATGCCATTTGGCCAACTGTTTTGTAAGAGAAAATCCCCCGTAAGAGAGGGCATTCCTTCAAGATAGTCTGCGTTCTGCTTTCAAAGCCAGAACACTTGCTTCAGGAATCGCTCTCTTAAACTCATGCCAGTGATAGAGATTAACATTTATTCTAGATTTACAAATGATCTATTAAACATAATAGTTGTGACATTGTAAAATATTTAAATATCTTTAAAGATAATATATTTAATTTATCTACCAGTGTTTTCTTAATTATTTCTTATTAGTACTCTCTTAAACACAAGTACTTACAAGCCCCTTTTACTAAACCGCTCGTGCTACACAAGCTACCAGCACACACACACACAGCATCACCAAATACATTTCAGCTTCTTTTTTCTATACATAATCAGCCGTGAGATTTTAATGCTTCCGCTCTCCTATTCTTCACAGCATTCTTATACTAATGTTAGTCTCCTAGATTTCTGCTTCCAAATTAAAAACAAATAGTTCCAATCAATCTAACTTTCTTCTTCCCTTTCCCTATGCCTTTGAAGATACGTTACACTTTTTTTTTTTTTAATCTAATGTGGGAAGGAAAAAGGTTTACGCACTCCAAAGGTCCTCTGGGACCGTATAGCTACCCCAAAGTGTGAGCTTTGTCAGTGCATTGTCATCCTTCGGTCAGTGTTTTCTGTTACAATCAACAATCGTTACCGGGCAACGAGCTGTACAGGTTTCTAAGACGTCAAAATCTAAAAGCAGCACTATTGATCTTTATATTCGGGA
This sequence comes from Triatoma infestans, assembly GCA_011037195.1. Classification (NCBI taxonomy): domain Eukaryota; kingdom Metazoa; phylum Arthropoda; class Insecta; order Hemiptera; family Reduviidae; genus Triatoma; species Triatoma infestans. The sequence continues at coordinate 32,262 of JAAEAF010009736.1, forward strand.
TCCCCGTAGTGCAGTCCAGAGCTCCTAAGCGCTATTAGTACTAAGTAATCTCGTTCATACGGTGCGGTACACAATTAGAATTGTAGAAACTTCAGTCAGATAGGCCGAAGTGGTACGACGAAAAGACATATTTTCTGTACAAAAATTGCAAGTTCCAAAAACTAGTACGTGAGACATTTCTGTATCTGTTGAGACAATAGTTATCGGCGTATATGGGATCTGTGTTAGTTTTGCACAGATATTAGTACTCTTATTATTGAAAAACGAAAATTCTTTTCTGCTTCTAAGGGCCACATAATAAACGGGGCATGCGACGCTAGTAGGAATTTCTGCACTTATATACCAAATTACATTCACTAATTTAAATTTGGTTAACATTTTTTGTTACGTTATATTAAAAAAACATTAGAAAGTAATTTTAATATTATTAATACTAATACATAAAGCCAACCATAAAATTATATACATAACCCCACCTGCATGTCATCTAGTTGGGGAAATCAAATTAAGTTAGACGTGTGTTTTCCCTGACTTATTACAACCCACTCGATCATGCTGTGTGACAGGTGTTTTTTAAAATATAATAATAGGTACAGTATTGATCAGTAACTAAGTGTAGAGTCCTCGCCTAGTAATAGAGAATTATAATTACTAGTTTAATTAAAGCATTTAAATTATTCAGAAAATTCTAATTATTACACGATAATGACTAATTACAAAACACGATATTCACTTATTATTGAATTAAATAAATATTAGTTATAGTTTAAATTTTATCCCGCAAAAGAAAAAAATCTATTTATTAGTTAATAACAACACTTAATTCATTTTTTTTTTTTTAATCATTACTTTTGTCAATTTGATAATTTAGATTTAACAGTTCAAAGCAAAGGTTCTTAAATCTACAAGATTGGAGAGAACAATGCTAAATAGAGGCATGAAACATACTATTATTCCTAATTTTTAAAAAGTTAAGAAATTTTGGAGATTTGAATTTCAAAATTGGTTAATATATATTTATTTTATCTAGCAGGTGGATAGTTATATTTTTAGAAAAATTCTTCATATAATACTTTACTATAATTACTTTTACATTCCTTTACAAAAAACCTCAAAGGAGAAAGTAAAGTGGACTAGCCTCTCTTTTCGAGTTATAGTTACTCCTGCTGGTACTCCCAACACAATCAATATTACGACCTATTTCACACGGATATTACAAAATCGGTCGTGCAGAAGAGAGCGAGAGAGTGGATGAATGCTCTCTACCGGTGGATAACCACTTCAAAAATAAATAAAAAATTTATATGAAAAACACACACAACTTTTTACTTTTTACTTTCTCATACTACTAGTAAGAGGAAGTATTGTAATCGTGTCAAATTTTCGATATGGAGTTTTCACCGGAAATAC
>JAAEAF010009737.1:0-27168 GCA_011037195.1 Triatoma infestans
ATCCGATGTATCTGTTAGATGGCTGATCGGCCAGGGGATATCAAGGAAAACACCAAAAATTTTTTGAGTGTTTTTTATTAATAACCCGACGTTTCGGCAAACATTGTTTGCCTTCTTCGGGGCTATCTATAAAGAAAAAATATAGCTAGCATTAACAGAACAAAACAAAAAAATAAGGCAATAGAACAATAAAAATAAAAAGTAGTAATGGTAAACTAACTAAAACAAAATACAAAGGTAAATACAGATACGTAGTATAGAAAAATTGTAGAAAAGTTACAGATCTTAGAATGGGAAAATTTTGTATGTCTTATCACAACATGTTCAATTATGACTGTGGTTATGTACTGCGGAGAAGGAACACCGGTGAGTGGGGGGGGGAGTACCGTTAGGAATTGTTGGAGTGAAGGGACTAAGAAGCAGGACAAATATAATAAACATGTATATTTATATATATGTAATTTTTAATTAAATTTTTTAATAAATAAAGATTTTAAGCTTATTGGAATATGGATCGGATTATTGGGGATAGTTTGATGGATAGATAGGAGGAAAAGGGAATTAGCAGGGGAAATATGTAGGATTATGGCGCTAAGGGCTGGGTGGATGCAAATATGTCTACTTTATGGAGTGGAGGATGTTGTTGTAGAGTGATGAGATGACTTCTTTGTCTTTTTTGTGGTTTATGGATTGGGTTGTAGGTGGATATGTATTGATTCTGCAGGAGGCGTTTTGTGTGATTAGGTTGTGTTGTTAAAATGGATGGGTTTTGCAGGTCAAAGGAATGATTTAGGGATAATGCATGTTTGGAAAGTGCTGTGCTGTCTATTTTTTTGGAGGTGATGTCATATTTGTGTTGTTTTAGTCTTTTTGTAAGTATTGTGAGCTCTCTCCTACATACGTGGCATTGCAAAGTGGTGTAGTGCATTTGATGTTGTATACTGTGTGGGTTTTGTTGAGTTTAGGGATAGGATCTTTTAGTTTGGTATATAGTTTGGAAAGTTTATTAGTGGTGGTGAAGCCTGTGATGAGATTGGGGATATGTTTTTTGAGGGATTTGTTTATTTTTTGGGAGAGAGAGTGGATATGTGTAAGAGATCTGTGGATAGGTACATTCGTGGTGTTGATGGAATTACTAGTGTGTGATGTGTGTAATGCTGGTGTCAATGCTTTTTTGATTATTTTGTTTATGATGTGTGAAGAGTAACCGTTGGAGGGCAGGATTTTCCTCGATTTTTGATGTTTTCATTGTGAAAGGTGGAATGGGAGAGTGAAAATGGCACGGTTCACTAAATTTTTTGCAGTGTTGACTTTTTGGTGGAAAGGGTGGTTAGATAAGTAGTGAAGAAGTCGTCCTGAGTAAGTCGGTTTTGTGTACCAGTTATAAGTTAAAGTGTTGTCTGGATTCCGGATTATGATCGTGTAGAGGAAGGAGAGGCTGTTGTTTTGTACTCTTTCGATTGTAAATTGGAGTCTGCTGTGGTAAGAGTTGAAATGGGGTAAGATTAGGGAATTGGGATTGACGATGAGGAAAAACAAAATTTTTGGTGTTTTCCTTTGATACCCCTGGCCGATCAGCCATCTAACAAATACATCTGATCATCAACCAATGTAAATTCCATATCTAAATCCGGGTCTAAAACAGTAAAATAACAAGAATCCGACAATAGCCTAGGTGGAAGCAAAGATCTATAAAATGACTCCTATTTATCCACAGTTACAGGGCAATCTTTAAATTTTGACTTCCTAAAATTACTTATTACTTTCCAAAACTCTGTTGGACTTTTAATATAGAACGACTTTTTAGCATTAGTTACACAACTTTTATATAAACGTTTACTATCAAGATAAAGGGCTAAATCATACGAATTTTTACATTTCTTGAACTTCCTATAAAGCTTATTCGTTTCTCTCTTAAGCAAAAACCACTCTTTGGAAAACCAAGGCTGACTTCTAATATTATATTTACTAGGTTGGCAGGATTTAATTTTATTACTCTCATACATGGCATTAACAACGGTATTCTTAAAATTATTATACAATAGATTTGGTTCTTCACTGTTAAAATAAATACCTGGCTCATTTTCTAATATTATGTTAAACTGCACCAATTTAATTGGATCCCGATCAATGACAATATATTCTGGACTACATTGAAAATTTGAGCCGCTCCTTATTTCTTTATCTACATTATTAAAGTTTAGAATGAGCACAGCGCTAAAATGATCCGAAATATTTGAAAAATTAACAACCTCAAAATTTTTAATCATACTCAACAAACTGTAGGAACACCACACAAGATCCACTCTACTAGAGCCGCGTTCTGACATATACGTAAAATTAGCAGGGGAATCACTCACTGAACGGCCGTTACATAATACAAAAAGGCCTAACTCTTCCATCAAATTCACCAATTTAGCTCCACGCGTCGACAACACCTTCATCAGACACTGATCTTCTACGTCACAATGACGTTTCTTCAAAAATTTCTTCTTGTAAAGAATTAAGTGACGCTATCCTGCAGTTAAAGTCTCCTCCAATAATGATATTACAGTGGCTGAAGTTTTATATAAGATCGGAGAATTCTTCTGCAAAGGACTCCACAACTGAATTATGCTCAAGACTAGGCTTACAATAACAGACGCACAGGAGAAACTTTTCATTCGAAATTTCAAAATGAATAATGCGCCAATTTTCATTAAGTGATATAATTTCCAAGCTCGAATTCAAGATTTCCTTTTTCACCATAATCAATAGTCCACGTGCTCTTCCTCTGCTATGAATTTTAGTAGCTTTGCAGATTACATATTCATAATTTTCAAAGAATCTTGCTTTACAAAAATTGTCATTATTGATCCAGGTTTCAGAAAAATCTGAGAGCTCAGCATAGTAGATATCTCTGACGACCATAATATTCAAAAAAGCCATTTTTATTAACGAAATAGGTTCCTTTTTTGATAAATACTCCTTTCCGCAGCGTTCACTATCTGTTTTAGTCCAATTTAAATCTGAAATATTGTTGTCAATACCATTTGTGTAGTTTACAGCAAAAGAGTCACTTGGAAACTGTTTGAATTCGCAGGAAACCATTTGCTCTCCCTTCTTTCTATCTTCATACGCATTATTTAGTTTTTTGGTTCAGAAGATGATGAGTTCAAAAAATGATTTTATTTCAGCTGTTTTGATTTTTGAAATCTTCCGTTTTTTACTTACAGGAAGGTCCGATCTATCCGTGCAATCCGTTCCAGATCCATCGGTTCCTAGAGAAATAACATCATCCACCAGATTTATATTTTTGTCAATTTTTTTAATATCATTTAATGTTTTAATATAAATAATTTCAGATTGTTGTTGTTTTCTGATTTTTACCATACCATTTCTTATCCATACGTATTGAACTTTTTCATCTTTTTGAATCTGTTTACACCTTTTAAACAAATCGTAAGTTTCATTGCTCATATCCTCGCCTATATAAATTGGAAATTTATTCACAGAAGTATCGTTGGAAGAAACAATTATTCTTATTGGCTCTGGGGGGAGATTTTCTCTTGATAAATAATCAGATGTATCTATTAATTGGCTTATCGGCCAGGAGGTATCCAAAAAAAACACCAAATAATTTTTAAGTGTTTTTTATTTGAAACCCGACGTTTCGGCAAACATTGTTTACCTTTTTTCAGGAGCTAACTATAAAGGAAAAATTTACAAATAAGAATATAGCTAGCATAACCAAAACAATAAATAGAACAACAGATATAAAACAATAGAACAATAAAAATAAAAAGTAGTAATAGTAAGATAACTCAACAAAAAAACCAAAGTAATTACACAGATACATAATTTAGAGAAATTGTAGCAAAGTTACAGAACTTAGAGTCGGAGAAGTTTGGAAGTCTTGTCACAACATGCTTGATTATGTCTGTAGTTATTATGAGTGTGCACTGCCAATGAAAGGTTGAGAAGGAAAATTTTAATTTATTAAAAAATTTTTGATTAAAAATTTCCATATTCATTCCATATCTTGATGGATTACTTGGTCGTCCAGCATCTATCGCTGCGAGCAAAAAAATACAAGCTCGGCAAAGGATGCGGGCTAATACCCTCTTGTGCTCCAACTTGATCCAATCTTAAATTACCTGCACTCCTGCAAATTCAATAGTCCAGATTGGTTCTAGTCTTAGTACAAGTGATCCTATTTGAGTGAATCAATCTGAAAATGCTTTTAGTAATGTCATACTTTGGGGAAAATGACACTTTCACCGATGTCAGGACTTGAACTCATCAGAACATAGGTTACCAATACAAGAACAAACCACTCACTATTAGCCAATTTAGTGGAAATCTGGATTAATTAAACTGATATTGTTATTATTTGCGATATTCATGCTCACTACGATACATTAAATTCAGAACGCTACTAAGTGTAGTACTTACCATCAGAAGTGAAATCGACAAATCAGTTCTTTTCTTCTGTGAACAAATTAATTTTATTATTAGTATTAGTATTTTATGAATAAAAATAAAAGATTTGTTTTAATTTATTATTTTTAATTTAAAAAACAATTTTGATTGAATATTTCATTGATTCAAAGTTGTCTTTTATGATAGAGATTAATTATGAATAAAGCTGACAAAAGCAAGCTGCTCATTAATTCATAAATTCAGTTTCAATTACCATTTTATTAATATCCTATAATACACTCAATTCTATTATCAAATAACTTTCATAAATTTATAATTAATTTTTTTTATCATAAAAGTTTTTTGGCTTTAAAATTTGTAATTAATTCTTTATTGTTTAGTCGATGAATGCTTAATCATATCATATTATTTAATATTGCTTAATTTCATAATTTTTTTTTATTATTTGAATGTTACTGATTTAAAGAGTAATTCCGATTGGGGCACTTCTTAGAACAGAAAACATCTTCAGAAAATCGAAAAACAGCAGGAAGTACGACGAACTTAATATGCCATTTGGATATCACCAGAGTCTCCTGACATTTTTCCATTAACCTGATTATAAATAAAGTTATTTTACATGTTGTGTGTTTTTCAAGAAAAGAGAGAGAGATTTACATTTCCGGGTCGTTTCCGCTTTCCTTCAAACTCTAAATTTTCTAATATATTAATTCTAAATTTATTCTGAATTTTGTGTATCTCTTTTTTTGACGATATATATCTTTTTTATGAGTTTTGTTGTTCATGCACATGCACAGGATCAGACTATTTTCTTTAAAAAATAAATAAATACTTTTTCGTGTACAGAGAAGATTTCAAAATATGTATATAAAATCTTAAACGAATAGAATACTTTAAAAAAAAGTAAATGTAATTGGTGATGAAAAAAATATATTTCAAATGCAATTGAATGAAATTGTATTTTTAATCAGCAGTTCCGTCCATATTACATATGGGATTCCTAAGGCAGTTATTGGCTTGATTATTAGACTAACACTGACAAAGAAACATATTGGATTGTAGTAAAAAAAAAGGTAATAGAAGGGCGGAGCCTAATTGTCCCTCCATCTTACATATGAATGGCGTTTGATAGTATGCAAGGCCTTATTTTCCTCCATTTTACCGGTCGCCCATGATTGGGTGATTGGCTGTTAATTGCCGAAATCTAAGATTCACCTCCCACCTCCCGCCCTATTCCAAAATTACAGCCGTCTTCTTTTTTGTTTTGTTCTTTGTTAATTTTTGTTTTCTTATTCCCTCTTTTCTCTGAACAGGGCCCGTTCTGCTCTGATGGATTCCAGCTTTTTGTTTATAAGATTACCCCTTTCCCAACTTCTACTGCTTCTCTTATTGGTAATAATTGTTTATTTAGACAACGCTTTTTGTGACCACGAAATGTATTGCATACTCAGTTGTAGACGAATGTTCTTCAAGTTCAGATACAGGATTTTGTGAAATCTGCACTTACAGACATTTCTATAAATGGACATAAATTTCACGCAATTAATTTCGAGCAATTAAAGTTCTCGCTTAAATAGACAATTATTACGAACATGCCATAAAAGAGAAATTAAGCAAGTGGAAAACTGTATGTAGAGTTGTTAGATCCGAGAAGAACAAAGAAAAATAACAGCTTTCTCGAACAAAACATGGCTGTAACCTTACAGTGGTGGAGAGACTTAGAACTGTTATCTAGCACAGCCAACTAACATGCGAACTGAAATATAGATAGTAAAATTAAGCCGTGGGGCTTAAGCACGCCAGTTATGTGGAAGTTGAAAGTCTGGGCTCTGCCTGCCTCACTATTGCTTGCTTTTTACAACCATCCACTGTTATGCTTGCCAGTATTGGTCAAGTAATCATGCCAACAACTATCTGAAGAAGCCTATTGAATACTCGAATCGAGAGTATATTTTTTACCGAACCCAAGAAAGTAAATAAGTACTCTGCAGAGTATATACTCATTTTATCATTAAATCATTAAATATCATTAAATCTAAAAAAAAAAAAAAATGGCGTTTTGAAAATGAAGCGCTCCAACCTGACTTTATAGGGAAATAAATTCCCTATAAAGCTCTGTCAAATATTTTCATAATACTGTACAACGAAATATTCAATTGCAAAATTTCAAATATGGCAAATAAAGCAATTTTTCCAAATTTATATCATAATATAACATATATATATATATTTAACTATTTTCTGAACGCCTTTATATTCCAGATGATCTATTTATTTACTCCTGAGTAGTATTTGTCTAATCTTAATATCTAAATTGTTAGTTATTTTGTCTGTGAGGGTAGGGATCAAACCCTATGCTACCCAAAACTCCTCAGTATATTGAGCTACGCTCAAAGGAAAATAACAACAAGCCGGTTTTAGAACAAAAATTTAGACCCAGAATTTGTTAGTTAACAATGAATAATAAATGAGAGAATAATTTAGCCAATGTTTGTTTAAAGATCATGAATCAATTTACGTTTATTTAATATAAATGAGACAATTTAGCAGACTGTACATAATACTAGAGTTGAAGTTATCAGACTTGCATATTATTCAGCCAACAAAACAATAATCCATATTGATTACTTATTAATATTTAGTAAAATAACAATATCTTTAATACATTATTAATTATTTTAATTAGTGGATATCATTTATACACTTAGTTTAATCCAATTATTTGGGAAATTATTATATTATATGGGTAAAGGAAAATGTATAATGCTTGGAGGAAAAGTGAGAAAAGAAAATCAAAGGCAAACATAGAGGCAAGCTGTAAATAAGAGGGAGTAGGCTTTAAATGTAATAAATTTAAAGTGGATTGATTAAAGGCTTTGGAAACAAACTGTCAATTTAAAAATACAATTTCCTCTTCACATCGGTGGGGTAGAGTTAAAGTATTATTGTTTGTTAAAGTAAAATAATACACACAACATCATACTATTTATTATGTGGATATTTAATTAGTGTTATGTATTAAAAGTAAATTATTTATTAACATCTTTAATTAATTCACCATTAATTTATCATTGATTTGCTGAGATTTATTCTAATATATAATGAGGGTCACTCAGAGAGTTAAAAAGATATGAAGAAAAAACAAGTATTGGATATTGTTCTATTTAGTTTTTTAAGTTTCTTATCTAGTAATTGATTCTCATCAGTCATTTTCATTTAATCACTGAGTAATTTAATTCTGAAAAACTATGGAACCTAATAAAGTAGGCTATCAAGGAAAGTGGAACTAAATATGGATCAGTGCAAACGGCGCACCGAAGTCAGCACTGTCCACACCATTATGCACCAATATCTTGTGTTAGATAAATATGCTTGTCTTTTGATTCCGCGTTTACTAATGACGTTTTAAAAAAGGCTGACCGTGTACGAATTAGCAATGAAACCGCAAAAATTTTGAATGATAGAGATTATTTCTAATGTCGTAAATGGTGACAAAACGCACATGCCATTTTACGACCCTCTGTCAACATGCCAAAGAGAGAAGAGCGTGGGTTAATGCAGATGACCAAATTCTAACCAATCCTGAAAATTGATAAAAGTAAAGTAAGCTGTTTTCTTGAAAAGCACTAGACTAGTGAAGGCGATTAAACTGGAAGAGTAGAAGACCATGACAGCAACCTGGTGCATATGCAGGATACTCTGCCTCAAATACTGGACCCTGTAAAGTCAAAAGTTCTGGCATTATATCTTCACATAATGTCAGACACTATTAAGCTTTTTAGCTACCACGGGATCAAAATCATTCGACTTTCATCTTACCCTTCCGATTTAGCAATGTATACTTTTGGATCTTGTAAGACCCAACCAATTTTTGCGGGACCTATAATTTCTTCGAAATAGTAAACGAATTTCCTATATTTCAAACCTTTCTGAGTGACCCTCTTATCTGATAAATTAACGGCCATATTAAACGTTATACTTATTATATCGAAAGAGAAATGCCAAGGACGATTGCTTACCGTTTATTTTTCCCTGAACTGTTCCTGCCGGAATCCTGTTCATTTAAAAAAAATTGCCGCTAGAACAACTATTTGATTGGAATAATTAATTATTTGGTATTCAAAATTAGTATAATAAACTTTAAAGTTATGCAACTTCTTGAAAAACGTCATTTATTTATTTATTCATTGCTAAAATGCCTGCATTTTAAGCTTAAACAGGGTTTAGTAGTATAAAAAGATCTGATTGCATTTAATGAAGACTACCACCAGACTTCCAAAAATATTATAGTAGGTTGTAATATGGAATGAAATCGCATTCTGTTGAATTCGATTTATTTTATTCTTGCAGACATTTATACTGGTGAATGTTGTCTGGTGATATAATTTCAGTTAATAAAGAGGAATCTAATAAATACATTAGACCAACATTAATCGAATATACATAAGCATTCAGTTTTTTATTTTAATATATCACTCAACTACCTGGTTGGATCCTAATTTTCTCAATTTTCAATTAAAAAATTTGAATAATATCAAATTGCAGGACCCAAAAATCTGCCAAAATTGTATAGAGAAAAATAACGTAACAATTTTTTCTATGTAATTTTCAAAAAATTCAGCCACTGATTTTTTATCATCTACGTCATTGTTAGAAAACCGTATCTCAGATTTTTCTAAATGTACAGCGGACATCTTACGGTTTTCCCCAGCAACAATTAAAATAAAATCTATATTTACATTTTTCAACAAAATTTATTAATTTAAAAAAATACCATGGTATACTTTAAAATAATATAAATGTTTAGGGAAAAAACATTAATAAATAAATTTTCAAATTATAAACACTGAGTGTACAAATAATAATTTTTGCAAAATATCCCTTTTATTTTGATCACTGTAAGTGATAAACATGGTACAACATATTTACCACGTTTATATAAACATGGTATAAATTACCAAATATAGTAGATACGTATTTGATGTTTTAAAATTAAAATAAACTTCATTGGTGTTTTTTATTACTTAATTTTCGTTTAAAGAGCTTTAATAATATCTGAATGAAATGCGATATTAATTAGAATTTTGATGGATCTGATTGTTGGCTTATCGACCAGGAAGTTTCCACGGTAAAAAAACAAAATAATTTTAGTGTGTTTTTTTTTTAAGTTTTATTTTGTGTTACTTTAAGAGAGCTCCTAAATCCTCGGCAGAACAAGAGTGGAGCTAAGAAGAATTACTGCCCTAGTTACAGGGCATTGTCTTCTATGGAAATATCTGCATAATAAGGATCTCTCTGCGGGCCCATTTTGCAGGAAATGCGGACAAAAGGATGAGACACCGTTTAACCTTCTTGGAGAGTGCGTGCACTACGCTCGCAGACGATTCCTGAAATTTGGTGCCCACATTCTGGAGCCAAAGGCAGGATCAGACCTTTTATTCGCCTCAGCCCTGGCGTTTTTTAATGATACAGGGCTACTTTAAGGCGTCTTTACGGGGTGCACAATGGGCCCAACTGAGTTCTAAGTGCTAAACCTCCTTTTAGAGGCCCCAAGTTTCTAGATTAGATTAAGAGAGTCCCTGTAGATGGCAAACAATGTTTGCCGAAACGTCGGGTTTAAAAAAAAACACTAAAATTATTTTATGTTTTTTTTTACCCTGGAAACTTCCTGGTCGATAAGCCAACAACCAATTACATCACATCACATTCTAACGGCCAACAATTGCAACAACTTGATATAATTAGAATTTTTTCAAACTTGGAATTGTTACTTTAAATGAAAAGTGGGTGGGTTTACTGAATATTCACCAGGTTGGAATATACCTATACTACAATACAAAATTTTAAGGGAAATCTGACTTTCCAGCTCTCGCAGAACTCCCTCAAAAATTAATTTTCTCGGAAGAAGGTGTCAATCAAAAGTGGTAGGGATCAGAGATATTTTCCTTGATAGCCAGCCTGCTTTTGGAAGTTCAGCTCTGCGGAACCAATCACAGCAAAAGTGGTAGGTCTAAGTTAGTGGCCAGTATTACGTAGTCTGATTTTTTTCAATATTGGAATTCTAGTTATGTTTTTAGTAGTGTACCTTAATATTATTTGCAGTGAAAGTGGCACATTTAGAGTAAAATTTAAAGTTGTAAATACCCCAGAACCCTACAAAATCAAACGTCTCCAAGGAAAGTGAGAAGCATTTACGATAGCAGTGAGTATGGGAATTTTAAAGAAAATCGTGTGGAGCTATTTGTGAAAAAATCGTAAGAAAATGAAAAAAATCTGGTGTGAAACACTCACACAACTTGCTCTTACTCCTGTTCTCAAAATTATAGTTGACAAATTTTATAGTTTGTGTATCAAATTTAACGAAATTCGTCAAACCTGAAAAAAACTGTTCAGTAAAAGCGCACTTCCGGCTTACTAAATTTCATAATACTCGGAATTTTGGCCATCTATTTATTTCTAATTAATTTTGTTTGGATGATAGAATTGTATAATCAACTATGTGACACTTTTAGAGAAAAACATAACCCAAACCCCTCCCCTAAAAGTGCCCTTAAATGAATTTTCCCAGAGAAATGTTTTAAATAAAGTTAGATCTTTTATGTTTAGTTTATATACGAAGTTTCAAGAAAATAGTCGGAGCCATTTTTGAGAAAATTGCGAGAAAGTGAATAAATCATTTAGTAAAGTGGTAAAGTAAACGCACTTCCGGTTAACCGATTTTTTTCAAACTCGGAATTTTAACAACATATTTAATTCTAATTAACATTATTTAGTTGTCAGAATTCTCTAATAAACTGAAATTGCACTTTAGATGGAAACATAACCCTACCCCTCCCCCAAAAGTGCTCTTAATGCATTTTCCTGGAGAAATGTTTCAAATAAATGTTCTAGCTCTTTGTATGTGTGGTTGATATTCCAAGTCTAATGAAAATCGTCGGAATATCAAGCCATTTTTAAGAAAATTGCAAAAAAGTAAAAAATCCAACTTGTAACGTGGTATCCGGTTGAGGAATTTTGACAGATAACGTACTGTCAGATCCACGGTGATATCTAAACGGAATATCAAGTTTCAACTTTCTACGGTTTTTTCGTTTTTGAGCTATGCTGTTCACATACGTATACATACATACTACATACCCAACACACACACACACCATTTGCTAAAACCAACTTTTTGGACTCAGGGGACCTCAAAACGGATATTTCCGGTGAAACCTCGATATCGAAAATTTGACACGATTACAATACTTTCTCTTACTAGGAGTAAGAGAAAGTAAAAAAAAATGTTCAATGAAATCGACTTCTTTGTGATGAAGGTATATCCAACTTCCGGCGATTTTTCGTTTTTGAGATATTTGATTAGACAGACTCATAGACACACAAAAATATTTTTTTCATCCTCAGGGAACTCAAACATATATTTCCGGTGTGAAACTTAATACTGAAATTTTGATAAGGTCGTAATATTTTCTCTTACTGCAGTATGAGAAAGTAAAAAGAAAATATTTTTTCGTTTTTATTTTTTTTACAAACCAATTAATTTAAAATTTGTTTATAATTATTAATTGTAATAGGATCCGATGACAGGGATCTAAAGGAGAGGGAGAGACACAAAATTGAGGAACTCCCTCGCTACTTAGGCCAGATTAGAGTGGGGGATTCTGTATAAATACAGCTGCGCTAGTCTTACAAAGGGAGTCTTTTAGAACAGTTTATATAGCAGTTACAACGTGTCAGCAACCAACTACTACCCTTCTCTTTTCTCGGTCTAAATCTCTCGCTACTTAATGTCTTTCACATGTAAAGTCCTGGCACTTTTGTGTGACTAGTTAATTATACAGTGTTCAGCATTCATTCTAGCTTATTTCTTAAAAACCTTTCATCACTAATTTCTCTCCTTCTGAAACCTATTATATTAACCAATAATAAGCAATAATAAACTTAATTTTAAAAGAATAATCCGGAAATTAAAAACGGTATATTTACACAAATAAAGGCCAATAATTGAATTTGTATGCGATTTAAAAATAGTTAGATATAATGATATATTTTATCAAGTGGAACACTTCAAATGAATATTTAAATGGTTAGGAATAAAATCTCATAAAAAAGGAATTAATAAAATACTTGAAAGCTTGAACTTTGAAAAGGATTTATTTTTGTTCCATTGAAGAGCCAATAAATTTTATTTTATTTTTTTTTGTTTTTGTTTTATTACAATTCAATTATTATTTAAATTTTTTTATTTTTATTTTTAGCTATTTTATTGCATCTGTCATTTTTATTGGTTTTTTGTTAAATTAAAAATATTCCATATAGGTCCAACAAGCAGTGTTGTAAATTAATTCCTTGCTTTTATTGTGACAAAAAATATTTTATTGCAAAACTGTTTGAATAGGAAATAAAAACTATCAAATTGTATTATTAATACAATTAATTAATTACAATAAATAATTATTATTATTTTGTTTTGGAGTGCCCAGTGTGCCCCCCCCTAGTCTTAGAATTCCAAAGTCCTAAAATGATACCACTTTGCTATAAGACTGGGAATTTCATCGGCAGAATTATTCACTTTTTTCCGTCGAAAAAGTTTTCTTACAAGATCCTGAAAGCGGCTCAAGTTTACCGCTTCTTGTTAATCAAAACTTAATCGTAGAGCATTCTTGGTTTCCAAGTTTTCGACCTGCAGATTTGTAGGTTTTGTTATGAGCTACTTTTTATGGTCGCTAAGGATTTTATTAATTTTTATATGGACTATTTAACCAATGAGTGTGGTATGATCTTTTTCCTACAAATGTTATGGGTTTACTGTTTCCTATTGCACTTTTTTGGTGGGGAAGGGCGCATCGACTGCCATGGCCAATTAGCAACAACTACTAACATCAATTTTATTGTCAACTCCTAGTACTACCATGGTTATGAATGCGAACTATTCAGTTGCTATCATCGCTATGCAGTTGCAAGAACGTAAACGATTAAAGAATTGTATGAATTTTTATATTTTTGAAAAGAACAAGTCAAAACAAAAACTGAAGTTGATAATTAACATTCCTTTTGGATATTTCAGTTGATAAGTTACATAAGTATTACGATTTACTTTAAAGTTTGTTTACTTATTATATTATATATACCACATAAAATATACCATACTATACTATATAGCCCACATAAATATATATACCAATATAAAAAACAAAACAAATATGTTTCAGAAAAATTGTATTTTCAATGGTTTTTCGTAATATGTCAACAACAAGTTTTCCCACTAATATGTCATTTCAATAAATTAATCGCTTCCATATTTTTCATAATAATAACTGAAGTCAAGTATATATTCCAAGTTTGTAGTGTTAGAATTGTGAAAATTACCATTAGGTGAATCGTTAATGTTTTACAACAAATTTTGGAATAATTTTTTAACACATCTTAATTGGCTTAATCACTGATAATTAATAAGGTGCATTTTTTTCTTCTTTATTTTTAGACGCGTCACTATCTATGGTCATTGGCGCCAAGGAGCCTTTTTAGTGCACAACTGGTCTTTCGAATACACTGAGAGGTGTAGTCATGGATATCTAGGCAGGATACCACTGGGCTCGAATCAAGGATCTTCGTGTGAGTTAAAGGTACCAGTCACGTGTATAAGTGTAATACGTCAAATGTATAAAACTATTAGGAGATTTCTTCGAATATTATTGTGGTATTCATTTTTAATCTCTTTACTTATTGTAGGACTTTCATAAAATATGAATATTGTTAAAAAACTTCGTGATTGGCAGTATTTTTTTTTTTACCAAAAACAACATTTTAAATACTAATTATTAATAGAACAAAAATATATATACTGTATTATATAGTCACCAATATTATATATTATTTTCTTCAGCTGGAAATCAATAATATTTTTGATTTGTATTTTTATTTTTATTGCAACTGTTATTATGGGTATGTTATTTTTTACAGTTTAATTTGCTTTATAAAAGTAATTTCTATGACTAAATTTCATGAGTAACAATTTAATTGTTCAATTTATCCATGGTTACACTTTTAACAAATATTACTAATTAAATGTTATTTTGATATTTTTGGGATATTTGTTCGGGAGCACCTAGAACTCTGATTTTAAAAAAAATTTGCAAAAACCTTCCCGGGGATATACCTAATAATGTCCCAAATTTTCATGGCGATTGGATGTATGGTTTTTGAATCTATCGAGTACAGACAGACAACAATTCATTTTTATATATATATAAAGATTATTCAATAAAATACAAGTTTTTTATACAAAAGTCCGTGTATGACGAAAAAAAAAAGATTAGAAGAAAATGAAATGTATACGAATTTCTTTGGCTATCCATTGGCTGTTTTACAGAAGTTAAAATTTTTTTTTGTAATACATCAATTTGTTGTCAAAGTTTAATCATTTCTAAGACAACTTTTTTTTTTTCATATTTTCAATTTTTTACATTTTTATAATATATATTTTAAGAAATCAAATTTTCATTTAAAGTTTATCATTTAAACAATCGGGAATGTATTAACGATACTTTCACTTACCGGTGTAATATTTAGGGATTTAGTTAATTTTTTACAAATTAATTTCAATCTCAGCAAGAAGAATTGTCTTGAGATAAATAATCTTAATTAAAGGCATTGGCCTTACAGAACTTCAAGTAGGCAACGGAAAACCATAGCCGTCTCCGTGTTATTATTGTTTGATCTTGAAGTATAGTTCTATTTGTGTATTTTTAGACGTATTCTACGCCTTTAACGTTTGTGGTTCTCTGCAGCCTGTTTTCTTCTTTTTTTTCAGTTTTTTTAACAGGAAAACAGAAATTTGTCTTAAACTTACACATGTACTAAACGTATTAGAATTAATATAAACATATTAGGATTATTTGAAACAATTTTTGGCTAAAATTGGTTATAAGGAGAAATACGGGGGGGGGGGTCTTAGATTTCCTCTAAAACGCCTCATAAGTACAGTATACGGTCCTACAACATGATAAGAACTAATATCTACTAAACATTTCCAAATTTTTAGAAAATTTGCATGAAAGTAAAAGTATTAAATGAAAATTCTCTGTATTAAGAAAATAGTTTGTCCTTTTATCACACAATTTTAAGAATTAGAG
Organism: Triatoma infestans; assembly: GCA_011037195.1. Classification (NCBI taxonomy): domain Eukaryota; kingdom Metazoa; phylum Arthropoda; class Insecta; order Hemiptera; family Reduviidae; genus Triatoma; species Triatoma infestans. The sequence goes on from JAAEAF010009737.1 coordinate 15,558, forward strand.
TAGGATATAATATTAGCGAAAACTGCACTGGAATTAAAACGATTACAATAAAGAATTTTACAAAAATGTGTGTGTTTATTTTTTTACCTTAATATTTCTATTTATTTTGAACAGTTCAGTTTGATTGGTTTTTATTAAAAGTACCCCACATTCAGTATATTTTCTATCAAATTTCCTATTCCAAATTGAATTGAAATGATTTTGGTGAAAAATCATTTTTATGAAACGTTACATTATTAATTAATTTCAAATAATTTCAAAATTCTTTATATTTTGAAAGATTCTATGCGCTCTGTCTGGGCAATTAACTCAAGACAAATAATTAATATAATAGATGACATTATTAATAAATTATTAAGCCAATTATAATACTGGAAGAGGTTAAGGAGTTATAATACTATTGAAAGGTAGAGTAACATATTGTTACCAGTAATATAGAGACTCTCCATTTGTGGTTTCTATAGGCTGTCATGTATATAATATATGAAGTGAATGGGTGGGTGTTGTGATTGGCTACAATATGAGGTGCGAGTGTGACGCTGTGACAGGCTTTAATCACTTGCAATCAATTCAGAATCAAGTGTAATTGGTATTGTACAATTGGTGTTCCTGCAAGAGAGAGCACGTGGTCCCGGCAAGCGATAGATATTTGTCGGCCCCCGCCACAGTATTGGAGTCGGCGACCAACTGAATGTATAGAGCCGTCCTTCTGTGAAAAGCCATTTCCTGTGTGTTACCTCCACTACTCTCCCTCACACACACACACACACACACACACACACACACACACACATATTTTAATTCTTCACTATCTAGCGCCCCACAAATGGACTCGCTACAACCTTTCTATAACAATTTGATGTGTAAGTGTTGGCCGAAGCTTGCAATATGATTGGTACGAAATGACTACAAGGGTATGAGTGTATAGCAAAGCGTCCGGATCTCCCTCCCCACCCACAGAATCCCCACTACAAGAACTGGTTAGACCTCAATTTTTACTTCTCCGCTCTCTCTTTCTATCACGACATCTCTCTTCATTCCATTAACCATCAATCCATCCAGATTGTGCTATAACGCTACACTAATGGGCTTTTCTCTCGTGAATTTTATCTTTTACTTCAATTTTGTTTATATCGATTGAAAATATTAACAATTTATATTTTTCTTAAATGATAAATATTGATTACTTTTCGATCGTTGTAATTGCTAAAAAAATAATTTGAAGCAAGATTTAAGTAGGCGAAGGAAGTAGTCACGCCCCTTCTCTACTAAGGTTCATTGTTCTATTAGCTTTCAAGGTGTAACGACTCTGAAGAGCTCATTGCAATATGCAAACTACGACGCGGTCTCAACCCGGAAACTTAAGTGTTTTAATTCAAGATTTAAGTGTTTAATTTTGACATCGCATTAGCCAATTTTATATTATTTTACAGGATTAGCAGAATAATATTTGAAATTGCTCGGGGAAAATCCATTCTTGACATTCTCTAAATTTTCACTGATCCAAAAAAAAAATCAAAGATCAAAAATTAAAAAAGTTATATATAAAATAAATTTTGTTTAAATTTTAAATTCTGCTCGTATGGCCTAACATAAATATACAGGTGTCAGTGGGAGAAGTGCCAACCTACCAACAGAGGCTGTAGAGAATGATTACATTGTTGAGAGGTCAATAATATTAAAAAAAAAACACACTTGATTCCACACCTAAAAACAATTTGTTTCAGAAAAATGTTACAAATAAAAGTGATAGAAGTTTATATCAATGCAATTAGTATTCCAAGTTTAATGGAATCATTTTCGAGAAAATTTCAAAAAAAATCAAAAACCTCTTCTGTAATATTGCACTATGCCGCTTTCTTCAAATTTGGAATTCTGACAATGTATATTAACATTATATAGTTGGCAGGCAGAAACATACACTTCACTGAAATGGTACTTTATAGGAAAGCATCACGCTACTATTCCCCCAAAACCTCCTAAAAAATAAATTTTCTGATTATATTGATAGGTATTTATGTGTGTAGATATTATACGAAGATTAAAGAAAATCTTCAGGAGCTGTTTTCAAAAAAATCGTGAATAACTGAAAAGAAAAAACAATTCACTAAAATCGCTCTTCCGTTCGATGGATTTTGCCCGGAACCTTCATGGTAGATGTGGACGGTAGTTTTTACAGAGACTCCCAAGTTTGAGCTTCCTGCGATTTTCAAGAATAACTGATATGATAACAATCGGGTTAACTGTAACACTGAAAGCACTTTTATTACCTACTAGTGAATAGACATATTATTCTTGACTAGACAAACACTGATGGAACTGTGGCCTGTGGCCCAATGTCTTTATTTTTCTCCATCGCCACCATTGGGAAGGAGCATGTTTCGTTTTGCGTTTTTACTTGGTTGATCCTTCCGTGCGGTTTCGACTGGCACTGTCGCTGGGGCCTCTAGAGTGTATACCACCCGCACAGTTGAAGCTCAGAGAAGCGGTAGCTCGCTGAGAGGTGTTTTCCGGCTTACATTCCGGAGGCGCCTAGTAGATAGTAGTTGCCTAGTAGTTGCCCGTTACCAGATGGCGCCACAGGTGTAGTGTTACATATTGACTACTAATAGACGGCGCCACAGCTAATTTGAGGGGATCACTTCTTCAAATTGAGGAGATTCATTCTTCAAAAGATTAAAGATAGATACTACACTCGTACTGTTCCCTCCAAAGCTGCAATCAAAGCAGTGGATAGTGGCCCTGATACCAACTCGGGAGATATTGTATGTTGTAGAGAGCTCGCTGATGAAATTCTACGCACAGTAGAAAAGTGGCTTTTCAATGGATTTCATCCCATTGTAGCATTCTTGGTAATGAAAGTGCAGAATAGCTAGCCAAATTAGCCTCAACAAAGGACCAACCAGATAATCCATTTACCTATCATGCAGCAAAACGATCGATAAATCAAAAAATCGTAGAGGAAGTGAGGAGGGAGCGCCTGCCAGTCAATTAAGAGAAGAGGCCCTAGCATATATTGCGATAACAGAGTGAACAGTGTGCCCACTAGCAAGATATGTTTCTATTGACTTTTTTTTCGTCTGGGTGACGGCACTTGATTATCCACAGAAATATTTCTGCAGGATTGGTGCCTGCAAATACCCCCACCTGTACTCTGTGCCGTAGAAACGAAATGATACCACCCAACACCTTGAAAAATGCCCTGCTCTGCAGATTTATACGAAATAATTTTAGCCATACTTTTTAACCAGTTTTGATATTTCTCCCTGAAATTATTGTACATATATGATAAAATTCATTCGAATCTGGTATGCCAGTTTGAGAGAGTATTTTTTTTTAAGATAGTATTGGATTGTTTAGTTTTTATTACTGAAATTTACCTTTTTACCTGTATACCACCTTTCTAGGGAAATGTGGCCTATGAATCTTGACGATCTTCCGGAAGCCTGCCCTCCAACATACCTGCAGAGCTAGTTGATATAGCATATTTCGGAATTTTATCATTTTTACACTTTTAAGGATGATAATTATCAATGTACGATAAAGACACGCCTAGGAGTAACAATATAACTAAAATGCATTGATTCCACTTTAAACTTAGCGTACACTACAGCAGTAAATCTGTTTCAGACCATGTGAAGTTTATATCTTGTTTATTACCAGTTGGTTTTTGAGCTGTATACATTTATTTTCTATCTCTTAGTTGCTTTATAACATTTTATCATTATAATATTGAAATAGAAAAATTATATGAATTCTAGGAATATATAACGAATTTATATACATCACATTTAAGAGGTTTAACTCTTTTTAATATACAGTACAATATGGATTTAGCCATTTCCAGGAAACATTCACGTTTATAATAATAAATCCCATAATGAATTGAAAAGTTTTTCCTTAACGAGTAGAAATTTGCTTTTATCCAAACAAAACTAAATAGATTAACTTTTAATTGGAATTTAGGTTGAGTGCAATCTCTTCAAACAAAGTATACAGGACCAATGTAAAACAACACTATGAGATTTGGTTAATTAACATACTCCCCTTCCTTGCTCTTAATTATAATTTTTTTTTGTTTATAGTAAATATACATTGAGATTGCTTGCGAATAATTTTTTTCTTTTTTTTTTTAGAATAAAGAGAAAAATAAAGCACAAATAAATTGTTAATTAAAGAACAAAATAAATAAAAAATCTACTTCTATTTTGTAAAAAAAATAGTTTACTTTAGTTTCACAGTTTTACTCATTTGTTTACACACTTCAGTTAACAGTCTATTTTCTTCAATTTCGTTGAAAAATTGAATTCTAGAATTTCTGATTCACTTTAGCAGTATAACTATATTGATTAAACTAAAGCAGTATAAACTATATTCTAAATAGAAAATTTTTGTCTATTGTCAGAGAAATTTTTCACTCGTATTCTTAATCTAAGAAGATGATAGATACATGGAGATACATTAATGAAAATATTTAAAGTTTGAAAGAATGGTTGGGGAAAAATTTAGCTGATTTTAAATGAAAATTAAAAAAAAAAAATGATTCAGCCTAAATATAAAATAGGAGAGCGAGTTGACACGACACTGTGTTTCTGGGGGTTAGGTTACACAGTCAACTCTTTTGGAAAAGTCTTATTATACTGGGTTAGCTTTTGGACAAGGTTAGCGTACTCGACTCCGTCGCGGAGGACGCAGGTTCGAGTCCAGCTGAGCTACCTTTAGACTTTTTCTTCCTATGAGCCTCTACAGCTCACTGTCCGGTGATGGACAGTGTTGTCTGCACGAGCTCAGTGCACTCTCCGGAGGTCGGCAGTGCACTGAGAAGTCTCCAGGCGCCAATGACCATAGACGCTGACGCGACTTAAATTTAAAAAAAAATAGACTGTCTCATGTGTTTCTGGGGGTTATGTTACACAGTCAACTTTTTTGGAAAAGTCTTAATAATTTTCAATAATAGACTATCTCAAATAATATATATATATTAAGGATATTGAGCAATGATGTATCTATAGAAGTTTTGCGAATGGTTTATTTCACTCTGGATTATTCAAGAACTAATATTGAAGCATTTACAATTTTCAAAACTGCAAAAAAAAAAAATAAGGAACATTAAAATGATGATGTACAAAAATAGAGTTCTGATAGTGGTAAACTTAAATTTACAAGGCAAAATATTTATGTCAAGGCCGCCGGATGAGGGTATGCAGGTTGTGCTCCGGACAAAGCAGTCTCATCAAGGGGACGCTGTGTTGCCACAATAATTAATAGTAATTTATTTATCACTATAATTAAAAATAAATAAAATAATAAAATGTATATATATATAAAAATATTTATATTTCCGAATCAGTCCATTGTAATTGAATACGTTCTTATTGTAGGTAAATATTTTTCCTTTAAATGCGCTTTTCCTTGCCGACATTGAAACTTTTTTTCACGAAAGGGCTTGTCTGGGGTTAGAATAGATGCGCGACCGATATTCTGACTTTAGCACATGCCGATGATTTGGCGTTGCTGGCGGATTCTAGATCTGATGCAAGGAATAAGCTCCGCGCTTTGGAGGAATACTGTGGTCAGAACGACTTAAATATGAACGTGCAGAAAACCAAGGTGCTGAGGGTCTGCAAAAGCACTGGTAGGAGAGATAATACACCGTTTTGGTATAAAGGTCAAGTTGTTGATAGAGTTAACTGTTCTGATTACCTCGGAATTCCTTTTGCTGGTTCCTCCATGTTCTCGCAGGCAGCCAATTATATGTACTAGAAAACCAATATGGCAGTTGACTCGGCATTGTCACTCCTCGGCAAGTCAAAGGTAAATTCGTGGGAGGCCCAGATCCGTGTTTTTGAATCACTCGTCAAAAGCGTACTAATGTACGTTGCATCCATATGGAGCCTACTTATGTCCATCTGCTCGATAAACTCCAGTGTAGCTATTTTAAGAGATGGTTGGGTCTTGTATGTTCCACCCTCTCATTTGCCGTAAGACTTGAAAAGGGTACGTTCCCTTATGAAATCGGTATTGGGATGGCTTAAGCGTATTGGAGAAATGGATGACTCGAGATAACCTAAGATATGTTTTAAAAGGTTATTAGAAATCCATGAACAGGATAAAAAAAACGTTTAATCAGGTATAAATGGGTTACCTAAGTCGACCAACTTTTTGAGAATAGTGGCATAATTAATGTGATGGATTTTAGACGCCCGGAGACTTTTACACGCAGTACGATTGCGTCAGCGGTAAAGATGGCTGAATCCTATTTGAGAGCAAGATATCTTGAATCTCTTGCCAAATCTAAGTTCAGCAAGTTTCACGATTTCTCAATGGTGATGGATGTTGGCCCCTCAGAGATACCTTCTTAGTGGAGTTCCCTTTAAATTGCCCCGCCTATTTATTCAGATCAGATTTGCTGGGGTGCATGTAATGAGGATGTCGGCGGGAGGGAAACACCACACCATCTTGACCGACCTCTCTCTGACCGACCTCTCTCTGCACCCACCTCTCAGTTTTCATTTATAAACTATTAAGTGTAATGTGATTGGTGTGTCGAGTTTGTAGTGGCTTGAGCGGTTTTGTAAAAGGGTCTGTATGTAAGTTTGAGAAGGAGTAATAAAAATAATTAAGAAAGCACCACTGTTTTTAAAATAGATATATTCTCTAAGAGAAATTAAGTACTTTAAATATCACAATAAAAGCGTATAATAAACTCTTATAACTTAAAACTGATACAGTTCTGATGCGTTCTCCTTGATGTCTAGAACAAGTCTGTTAATAAATGATCAAGTTAATATGGGCAATGTTTAAGAGAGCTATTCCTGAAGTAGTGTTCTGGCTTTCAAAGCAGAATACAGACTTAGTTGTTTGAAAGCAGAAGTCAGACTGTTTTTGTTTGAAGGTAGAATACAGATTGTACTAAGGACCTCTTCTAGGGGGGGGGGTGGGGGGGTTTTCTTTTACAAAAGATTACCATAGCGGATTTTTATGCCTTTGTTTTCCTAATAGCAATGGAGCCCCAATTCACAGTACCTGACTCTAAAATACACTCTTTTTGAGGGTAAATTTACTATTTAATATATTTTACAAAACTATTTATTTTCATTGCTTTCTTCCACTACATAAGTTTAAGAGAAAGTGCACTACTCTTGTAACCAGCTCGCTGTAATACAATAAATTGAATAAAAAATAAAAAAATATTTTTCCTTTAATTATGAGCATTTATTTATTACTCTCTCTTACTCCTCCTTATTAAGGAAGGAAGTATTACGATTGATGTTTTAAGATTTCCTGAAAATTAAAAACAAAGTTTTTAGCGTTTATAATACGTGTATTTGTAGTTTTTGTCTGTCACTGCATAAGTTGTTTCTGTATATAAACAAAGAATCTCAAAAAAAATATGAAAATCTCTAAAAGCACAAACTTCATATTCCGTTTAGGTACCACCAATCCCACTGCATCAATAGTCATGGAAATTTTGATCAAAATCTATCAATTGGAAATATCGGGATTATTTTTTTTTGTTTTTTTTGAAAATCGATCCAACGATTTTCGTGAAAATTGGAATGCAAACTGCACAGAAACTTAAACACTTTTATTTCGAAATATTTTGTGGCAAAATTTATTTTAAGAGATTATCTGTCTGTAATCATATTCCACTATTCCATGCTTATTATATACAAGACTATTGATGCAGTGGGATTGGTGGTACCTAAACGGAATATGAAGTTTGTGCTTTTAGAGATTTTCATATTTTTTTTGAGATTCTTTGTTTATATACAGAAACAACTTATGCAGTGACAGACAAAAACCACAAATACACGTATTATAAACGCTAAAAACTTTGTTTTTAATTTTCAGGAAATCTTAAAACATCAATCGTAATACTTCCTTCCTTAATAAGGAGGAATAAGAGAGAGTAATAAATAAATTCTCATAATTAAAGGAAAAATATTTATTTGTATTTTTTTATTCAATTTATTGTATTACAGCGAGCTGGTTACAAGAGTAGTGCACTTGTCACTTGTATATAATAAGCTAAATCACATGCTTATTACTAACCAGCACATTTTTTTATCACTTATCTAATATATCGATTTCCAAAGACGAAGTAAACTGGAAGTATAATTTCCCAGTTAAAGAAAATATGACAATATTTTATCTATTTAAATTGCAAGAAGAGAAAGTCAAGTGAGTGCCTCACACTAGAATTTTATTTGATGGGATTGGCTGGAAACACTGGACTTTAACTTGCACAAAAGCGCCTTTTTCTTTTTCTTTTTTTATCCATGCGCAAAGGCCCTGAATAATGAAATCCGAAATTCTTTCGAATATTGCGTCAAAATGTATAATAAAATCCTAACAAGATATAACAAAATTCAAAAACGTTATTAATAAATAGTATGTTTATAATATAATATAAAAGAATTTTTTATTTGAAAACTGGTTTACGGAAGATTTTTTTTTTAAATTAAACTGACTAATCTTAGATATATATTAAATTATAATATTTTTAATAAGTTGTCTTTGTTTAAAGTTCAGTTTTATGTACATTTTAGTTTTATTACCAGTTTTTATATCACAGTCTTTCATTATAGTATTTTGTTTCCATTCTATTATGTTGTGTTTTTATTATTTGTTTATATTAAGGAATTAGATGACGTAACTTTTGTACTTTTTCATATGTACAAGCAAAAATAAACAAAATAAAAGTGATCCGGTTATTCACAATGAGTTGGCATTTGTCGTTTAATAAAAGTCTGTGCATTTTAGTTTCAGTTTAAAGTTATATTTTGTTCAATAAAAGACAGGAATTATTTTATCATATACAAAAATTTGCACAATTTTATTTTATGATTTTTTTTCAAAAGTTTTGGTTGACATTGTTCGTCAGATCCGTACTTGAAAAGCTTAGAGAAACTGAAAGGAGTATTAAAAGCAAAAAATCCTGAATGAGGGAATATTTGAAAACTTTCAGATGAATTGGATGTATCTCACATTTACAATAAATCACCAATTAGATTGTTTCATTTTAAAATTTTAAAGACGTAAAATGCTGACAAATACTGACACTGATATCCCACGACATTTACGTAACGCACTTATACATTGTCCACTTTACAGATGGCTAAATTCTATGAACAAACACCGAAACCCAGTGTTTCCCAATAGGGAGCCGTATTAGAATGTTTCAAAAAATAGTATATTTAATTAAAAAAATAAATAAAATATCGCGTCAACATCTGTGATCATTGACGTCCGTGTCTGCAAATCTCCCGGATATGCAAATTACTTTAAACTTAGAAATATTTTATCTAGTTTTTTTTTATAATTGAAATATATCTTCAGCAAAAAGCAAAATCTTTTCTTTTTTTCAGCTCCATTCCCACAAGTTCTTTTCTATAAAAATCACATTTTAATTTATTTAATTTCTTTTTTTGTTTTTTCTATTTAAATTCCTTTTTTTCTTTTGTTATTACTTTTTCTCCTTCGAAATTAATAAAAAGGAAATAAAAGGAGTGAAATCAGAAATCTCCGTATTTCATTCAGATAGAAACTTTATTTTATTAAATCTTTGGTTTTATATTACTAGATTGTTTATTTATGACTTTAGATATTTGAAAAAATATACATTGAATAATCTCCTTCTTTAATATATTTTTAAATTTTGTTTCCAACTTGAGATGCAAAAAATTACATCATATTCATTTGAAATTCTCTAAATCAAACTCCTAGAATTTTAATTTTTATCTTAAAATCTATGTGTACACTGTTGAAACTATTGTTCGCACAAAATAAATTTAATGACACAGTTTGTAACCCAAAAGTGTTTTTTTCTCTCGTAACAAAGATGACTGTTACAATGTACAAATTCTCATCTTAATCCAATACTGAATCAAGACATCTTTGTCACACTGTTTATGAAGACATTCTAAAGTTGTGGAAAAAATATCTATGGACAAAATACTGCAAACCTGATAATTGTCCAATAAATGAACAAGATAGAGGAATAAGAGAAAGTCGGCGTTTAGCCTAGTCTTGAGGGAGGGATTAGCTTAGAAGTGGGCACGCTGGAGTCGTACACGAAGATTCCAGATACGAGAATTCAGACAGTGTCCCTTAAAAATTCTCTTCTTAGCTCGGCATTGTACTGAGAAGGCTCCGCCGGACAAATTACTGCACAACATTCCTCAAAAAATAGAAAGTTTTAACATTATTATTATTAACTGCAGGAGATCTCGGTCTAACTGCAGTTTAGTGTGTTTAATGAAAATTATATGTAAACCCGTTTAACATTTTTTTTATTTTTGTAAGTAATTTAAAGGAGCCAAATGGTTTGAGGGAGTATTTTTAATCACATAGGGTGAAACTTCCCTATGTTTCTAGAGGCGGATATTCTGTCGCGGATCCTCAGTCAAGCCCAACCAGCGCGTCCTCGTCGCGGCTCTGGAAACATCATTTTTGTGGAAGCGTGGATGGCCAAGCTGGCGGGCGAACGCAGAGGGTAGCCTTCGGGCTATTTGGGAATTAAGCACTCCCACGTACCTCAGCTACAATTACAGACTAACAAGTGCAGCGGTGCCCCGTCACGAGTGTGAGTTGGTAGAAACTTTTCTGCCCTCTGTTTGGGTCGCCATAATTTATGTGCGGCCTGAATCTCTTGCAATGAATTCTTTTGCTGCGGAGCCTCTGTGGGGGTTCAAGTGCATCACTTACTCCTAAACGCCTTAACATCGTACACCTACACAATTACATTCCTAAACGCCAGTGACACATGCTGGTGCCACCCACATGTTTGCCCTGTGTCGTGGAGAAAGGAAGTCCTAGTGGTTGAGGACGAAATTTTTCGCTAGAAGCAAGTTAACTCAGCGGGACTTGCAGTCCAACACACAACTTTGGTTCCGGACTCCGCTAAACAGGCGGCCAGTGCCTAACTCAGCTCTGGTCAACCGGCTAGCATAAAATACGCATGGATGAGCTCCCGGGTATTGTGGGCCTTGGTGTCCCAAATTGTGAGGTTCCGTGGAGGGTGGAGAACTCTGGAGATGAATTTTTAATTTTATTTAATATATGTTTTTAATTTTAAATTCGTCAACCGAAGGCCCCTTAGAGGAGGGGGCCACCGGTGGTGGGGGTAATTCCTCTGAATCCAGAGTCGGATCGATGCAAATAATTGGTGGGAATCTGGAAATATATCCAGAGACGTGTCAGGAGGAGCCGCGGAGGACTTGTCCCCCTGCGGTGATTTCTGAAACGTGGTCAAAGGAAAAAGGAGAGATATGTAAGGCAGGTATTTTTATTTTATTTATTTATTATTTGTTTTTATTTATTTATTTATTTATTTTTATTTATTTATTTTTATTTATTTATTTTTATTTAATTATATATATTTATTATTTATTTATTTATTTATTTATTTCTGTTCCTGTCTGCTGTCTATAGAGTATGTGAGGAGTTCCATTTCTACCATTAGTTGACTTATCACTATGAATGACAGGATAGAAATGGTTCAGGTTAACTTGCAGCATAGCAAAGATGCAACGGCTAATTTGTGCCGCTCTATTGCTGGGTTGCATACATATTTTACACTTATCCAAGAACCCTACAAAAGATTGGT
>JAAEAF010009738.1:0-29899 GCA_011037195.1 Triatoma infestans
TTTTACTTACTTCCTTACTAATCAGACTCCTCTGCTCCCTATCAGTGTAGTGGAAGAGCTATAAAAAAGTTCGTCAGTTTTACCTATTTTTGGGCATTTTTTTTGGCCATGTTCCACATAAAGCCAGGAATTTGCGACGGTCAATTTCAGAAGTTGTTTGTTCAGTTTTATTGGCGCTCTCTTTTGGACTACAATGTAATCATTTCTACTACCTGCCCGGATAGACAACTTGTCTATGACAAATGTTACGGAAAATCAGTCATCTTGAAGTTTAAATAAAATTTGTCATTTTATGTGGAATTGTATTAATAGCCCACTAAGAGGAAGTCGTTGTGAGTGTTGAAGAATAAATATTATATTTAAGACGAGAGTGAGCAATCTGTACTCGACTATGTAAAACTGACACACTTTAATCTTTTAATCAAATAAATTACTACTTTATTTACTCATGCATTCTTTTGTTCATTCATGTCTTTATTCATTCATTCTTTCTTGTACAAAATACATTGACGGATATCTTCAATTAATCTAATTTGAAGTAATTAAATTTTCGCAGTAATATTAATATTTTGTGGCTTAGTACGGGGCTTCACCGATAATGATAATTATTACGTACTATTAATCCGAGTTATATTTTATGTAGCCTCTAACTGGATATATTTACCTGTATATCAAGTAAATAATTAACCGAATACCTCTTATATAATAGTTAAGGGTATACCACTGTATAGGTATATCTTTTAGAAATAGAGTGATTAAAAGTTTACACGAACTAAAACAGATTTATAACAAGGTTCTTCCCGGTGTTACTATGATGATCATAGAGCTTTGCGTCATTTAAAGTTTGCGATTAAGAGATCACTGGCTTAGAGATTTATTAAAGTATATCCAACGATAACGTTGACAAACTTCAGAGATAGTTAAACGTTAGCGGTTAAAATTTTAATACTTTTGTTACTACTAAAACGTTAATGTTTATTATTCAGCCATGTTCATCATATTTACTTTAAGCTCTGTAGGCTTAAGAGTCTTAAACTTGAAATGGTGTTAAGCAAAATATTTTCTGCATAGGATGCTAGTTTTAATATTTCTTATTTTAATTATCTATGTCATTTCGCCGATATCTCGAAATTGAAATTTGATTGATTTTCTTGACGATTCAGAACGTTGGTCTAGCGAATTTATTAATCACTTTATCTAGGCACAACGAATGATATAAATAGGTTAAGATATTGCTTTTCCTCCCAAAAAATTAATTCATTAATTAAATTAACAAACTGACAGACAATTTAGAAGTAAGCCTGACGTCACAGCTTCCCCTGATACCGTTTAAATAAGTTTTCCTGAAAATCTCACTAATTAGATTATATCACTCACTAACTTTAGAGTCAGGATAAAGTTTGTGCTTTTTCTTTCTATTTAGTTCTTCGTTTTGAGATATTTTATTCACGCGCGCGCGCGCACACACACACACACACACACATATATATATACGCGCACCCGCGAGCAGTATAGAAACAAGATAGGAGTGAATGAAAAAGAAAGAGAATTAGGAAGAAAGTACCCATCTTCATAATTGGCGCTACAACTCGCTTGCGCGAGTCTTGGCCTCCTCTAACAAAGACCGCTTGTTGTTCCGATCCCGTGCTGCCACCATGCAGTTGTGGACACTAGCAAGAAAGGTTCTTGCATCCTCAGACACACTCCATCATTCTATTGCGACCTCGGTCAGTCGACTATACTATACCACAAAGTCTTTTTTCAATAGCTTGTGTGGTACTTCTTTAGGATTCATCCTTCCTACATCCCTGCCTGCCCAATGCAGGCGCCCCAGTTTAATACAGTTCACTATGTCGACATCCCTGTACAAATTCTTTAGTTTCACATTATTTCTCCGCCTCCATGTTTTCCAACTAAGATAGCTTCATAGATCCTTTGAAGAATTTTCCTATTGAACAAAGGGGAGGAATCTCATCGTTTCTAGTAATGGTCCAGCCATCCGAGGCATATGCAGACTTTGTACAGTCTTGTTTTTGTTGATCTGGAGAGTAATCGATTTTTCATGTAATTTTGCAGACCGAAGTATGGCCCTGTTAGGAACCAAAAGTATTCTTTTACTGATTTCATTGTGCACATTACTGTCAGAATTCACTGTGTGTTTAGATAAATAGAATTATTCACTTATTCAAAGCTGTAATTTCCGAATTGTACTCATGCTTCAATCCAAAACCAACAACTCACGTAAACTTTTTTGTCTTGGTTCACTTCAAGATCTATTTCCATTTAGCTCTCTCCAAGTCGTTAAAGGCATTTACTGATGCGGTGGCAATATCTAAACGGATACCAAGTTTGAGCTTCCTGCGACTTTTCATTTTTAAGATATTCTGTGTCACATATGCAATTCGCTAAAAACGGCTTTTTTTCGTACTCGGGTGGCTTCAAAAACTTGTATTTCCGGTGAAATTCCAATTTCAAAAATTTGACACGATCGCAAAACTTATTTTTACCAGAAAGAAGAGAAAGTAATGTGTAAAAATAACGAAAAATCGTAGGAAGTATAAACTTGGTTTTCCGTCAGTTTTCCTGTTTTTCTCGATAATGGCTTCCAAGATTTATATGAAACTTTTTTAATCTACTATACACATAAAGTATATCAGATTTATTGAACACAATTGTTCTTAGAAAATTGATCTTTGATGGTTTCTCAGGCATGAAAGGAAAGCATTTTATTTTCAAAATATTGTAAAGAGCTGCCACGTTAGCACTTGGTAGTAGTGCTAATTAGCACAACTAACAACACGACCTGGTGAGAGTTAAGCGAGCTTACTTAACGTTTAGTAAAAATTTTAAACTTGTAAGGAAATTTTGTCATTAAGAACTGTGAGAATGAGCAGTGAAGAGAAAGTCGCTAGTGAGGTATTTCACCCAAGATTTTTTTAATTGATCAAAAATTTTCCCAGAATATTCCTTTCAATAAATAGACAGATTATAAATAAAACTCTGAGCTTACTTTGTTCTTATAAAAATTTGCAAAAAATCTATCTTATTATATTAAAGCAAATTAATTACATATAAAGTACAAAGTATATACGTATATAATTTTAAGCTCCCTAAAAGTCCACCCACAGAGTTATCTTGCAAATTATTCATATTCCGGCCCCCCCTTTATAAAAAAAACGATACAATTCTCTGTCTGAGTTTATAAAGATATTAAACTCCACTTTTCCATTGAAAAATATATTTTAGTTGAATAAAAAACTTACACCCGGATTAAATTAAAAAAAGAAAAAAAAGAGCGAACAAGGAAATACTATTACATTACATCTGGTATTGATTCATTTTAATTTTATAGTGCCTTGCTCATTTATTTAGAAGAGGAGATTAATGTTTTAAACAGAGTTTTATTGCTAAACCCACCCACTCTCATGTGTGTTTTACTAAAAAAATTACTGTTGTTCTTCTGGGTATTTATTAATAATATTCTAAATACTATATTTTCTTTTTCTCCCATAATAACAGAGAATGGTAGATAGGTAAAGAGTAAGGTAGATGACACGTTATGACTGCCGAGTGAACTCTGCTGTATGACTCGTACATTTCCCGTCGCTGTATTTAAGCAGTTTCTCCCACTCTAGTTATTCTCACAGAACCGGTTTCCCCTAGTCTTTAATACGCTGCTAGAATGGGTTTCCTGTTTAGGCCAGCGGGCTATATACTACTGCAGCTTTCCCCGCGCGGCGTACAAAACCACCAATCAAACACCATCATCTCGCTATTCTATGAGGAAGAACTCTGACCGTTGGAATGTATGACAGCTAAATCACTACTACATGTTTCCGGGGGGGGGGATTATTAAATTAGCCGGATTTCTATCGTGAGATAATTTCCCAGTTCATTTCAGGATCATTATTAATCTGGAATATATTTTTGTAACAGCTCTCATGTGCAGTTTGTGTTGTTTTATATTTATTTCGCATTCTTGTAGAGAACAATGCAAGAAACCCCATGATATTATTATCGTTGGAAAGCTGGTGAAATGTAGATATTTTTTCTGTAACCGGACCGTACGCTAGCCTTAAAGAAATACATAAGAAAATACTATTGAAAAGTGGTTTTTAACAGTCGAAGTGCTGTAGAGTTAAGTTTAAAGTCTCTGAAAAACCTTATAATTGATTCAATTAAAATAAAACTTGTGTTTCTTATAGGAAATTTAATGCTCTTTCCAAAGGTGTAATTGAATATGATTTAGGTGAAAAACTTTTTGAGATATAATTAATTTTATGAGAAAAAGTAGGAAAATTGAAAATTTTCCAAAATGAAGAATAACTTTTGAAGGCGAACGAATCGGACCATGGTTTATTAGAAATTTTTTGTTCCAAATAAAGTGACAAACCATATCCCGAAGTATTGCCAGAGGTTGCTGTTACACCCTGTATATTACAATATTCTTCTATCCATTGGTTATAAGAGATTAACGGAAATCCAATAGATATGGATTTAATGAATATTATTAATTATCAAAAAACAGGAGCCCAATTATCCAGTTCAAGTTATTGCAACAAGAATAATAGTTGGGTAACCTTCGCAGTTTGCAAGACCTTAAACCATATTTTGCTGTAATATATTATATGATTTATTTATCCTAAATAAATATATTGTGCTCGATCAAACAGAATACTCTGATATATTAATTTTATTAAATATATCAAATAGTGAACCAGTAAATAGTATTTATTATTCAATATGCAACATGCTGAAATTAAGTACAATGGGAATTATTATCTGTTTTTAATTATTATTCTATTTTATAATTATTTTATATCACACTCACCATACCACTCTAGTATGCATAATAATGAATATATATTATTATTATTAATTTCTAGGAAACATCTCCAATTATTTGTTTTAAATTTTGTTTTGTTATAATTTATTTAAACACATTTTCTTAAATCCTAAAGTTTCATAGATGTTGTTAAAATAGAAGATGAGAAACGCTGTAAGAGAATATCAAATAATATTGTTATTGGGTTTCATACAAGATTTTCATTTTCTCTTACTATCTTTAGATCCACACAGATACTCTTATTTGTCTGTATTAAAACATCTGTTTAACGCTTGAGAAAATTTGAAGAACAATCTGGATCAGTTCCAGATTGTTGTTACAAATATTTTTCTATTTTTTCTTTAAATCTCTTTATCTTTCTCTCTCTCTCTCTTCCTTGAATGATGGGAGTGGCAAAGTATGATGGGAATGTAGCTTCTTCTACCAGATGGATGTTGTGTAGTAAACACCCGAAGATTATTGAGATGGGCGGTAGAAGACACCTTCACAACCTGACAAGAGGCTACTGCTGTATTTTTGGAAGATTAGATTGTACATTATTTATGAGCAAACTGTCACAATATGTTCCCATACGCCTGCGCCCCCTTTTATACCTTACTTACCTTACCTATCAAGATTAAATCAACTTCACCTGAGGTGGGTTTACTTTATTTTGCCTTGTGTAACGTCAAAAGTGAATGTTTACGTTACTTTACATTGCCTCTGTATGAATAAGTAATACTGTAGCGATAACAGTGATAATGCTTAACTCTCTCTCAACTTCTCAATGGATAAGTTTTCTTCAAAATAGTGGATTTTGACAACAATATTTTTGTGACTGCCCTTAATGCGCCGGCGCTGTTCTGCTCTTCAAAACATCGCTAAGTCATTTTTCGCTTAGAAAAATTTAGCATTAACTAAATGATCTATTTTGTTAACTTAGCGGGTAAGAGAAAGTATTGCGATTATGTCAAATTTATGAAATTGATTTTTTTCACCGGAAATCCATGTTCTCAAGTTCCCTGAGTTCGAAACAAATGTTTTTAGCGAATAGTCTGCAATGTTTGTTGCGTGTATTTCTCAAAAACGAAAAATCGCAAGTAATTCAAACTTCATATTCCGGTAATTACCCCTACCACATCTGTCAGAATCACCAATGGGGGCAAAATCCATCACACGGAAGTATGATTTTAGTGAACAGTTTTTTTTTTAATAGTTTTTCGCGACTTTTCTCGGAAACGGTACTAACGATTTTCTCTAAATTTCTTAGACTGTCAAATACCTAGAAGGTGGATAGGCTTGCCAAATTAGGTGCCTCTCTCCCTTTCATTGGTCCCGAGCCTGCTGCTTGTATGTCTTTAGGTGTGTCTGTCAATCTTCCAGTCATGGATACTTTTACAGCATTCATCCCTATAAATGAGCTCAGTGGGTTGTAGGCAATCTAAGATCCTCCTTGGGGGTACGGACAGGTGTATTAGTGAGAGTTTGCTGTGCCTTTCACGAATCTTTCTCAAGTATCTGGTTGGAGCCCTTAGTGGGCATCGTGGTTTAAGCAGACACCTCTAATTGGGATCATATCTGACCGACCCCTTTTGTAGAGACTGAGAGGCAGAAAAAGAAACACCGATCATCTTATGTCACATTATTTAGGTTGTGAGGAAATTAGGTTCAGGATGGTCGGAACAGGATGAATGTGAAGAGCTTAGGCTATTTTCCTTGAAGGTTATGATCCCCATTAAAGCGCCAACTTCCTGGGCTGTTGCGGCAAATGTTTAAATAAAAAAATATATAAAAAAAACTATGGAATGAGGCAGCGTGTGAAACACTCACTGCCCTTAACTCTAAATAACCAACAGCGACATTTCCCAGGTTGGACAAAGTGGTCCCCTTCTCAATCCAGCCTCAGTCTTTGATCTCTAGTTTTATCGAATATCGATAAATGTTTGACAACAGGTAATCGACGAAAACCCATCAGCCTCCAAAAAAGTAGCTTCATAACTATTTTAACTATCAAAGTGCTTTAATTCAATCATTTGGAAGATCCTTTGAAGGAATACATCAGATTAAATTATACAAACTTCCAACAGTAGCGCGGAGGTAGTTTTAATTTATGTATTAATCTGTGTGGTCCAGAATTAGTTGTAGAATAATAAAAACAGGAATAAAACTTTTTAAAACCCTTGTGTTTTTAACCCTCTTATTGCACTCAAACAGATCAACAGATTGTGGCGTCGGTATGGTAAAACAGTATAAATAATATCTAAGTTCTAAAAGAACCTTGAAAATTCTCTCCCTAAAGTTTTAATCTGTTTTAATACTTGTGTCCAGTTTAGAAACTTTTTATTATCTTGTTTTGGTTCGTGTAAATAAAACTGTATGGTTTTAAACATCGTAAATATTTCAAGATAACGGAATTTTAAAATAGCACGTACGTACGATACAAAAAATCTGATATGAGACCAAAATTCCACTTTGCCTTACTATAATTGTTACAATTGTGACAAATTTGTTTCACACTTGTTTAAATAATAAAAATCTGCTGTGAAACACTCACACGACTTTCTCTTAGTGCAGTTTAAGCCGTTTCAAGTGATCAATTTTCTTCAAACTTATAATTTACTAATGTTCGCTTGTCTACAATTTTATATCAATTAGAGAAATTAAACTTAATAAAATGACTTGTTTGATGAACCCATCCCCCCTCCTTGACCCGCAACTTCTTTAAATGTACTTTCTCGGAATAAAAGTTCCCCATAAAAGTGATAGGTCTCTCTGTATTCATAGTTAGTGCAACAAATTTAATGAAATTCTAACCTAGTTGTTGAACAATTGGGTCCGGAAGAACTGGAAAGCATTAGAGATATTTTCCGTGTGATAGCCTGCTTCATTTTGTGGTTCATCGACTCGTTTCGGGCGTTGGCCCATCATCGAAAACAAGTGCGATAGCATCGACGCTCAGAGCAAAATCATTTTATACACTAAATGTCCAAAATCATTTCCACACTTGAAGTCAACAAGTGTAGTGTGTGGAACAGATACATTAAGTTGAAGTAAGCTTTCTACACGAATTGGAAAACTTTACTGTGACGAAGGTTGAAAATCCGGAACCGGTCAGGAATATCAGAAATATGCATACTACGACGGATAAAATATCCAGCATTTCTGACTGATCCACATATTGATTCAAACTTATTTATATAATTATAAAACATAAAAAAATGATAGACCTATACACTATAGTTAGGAAAACAAATCTAGTGGTAACTGTAGGTACTATTTCGAAGAAAATCGCGATAAACTGAACAAACCAAAAAAAAAAATAGCAAAGTCGCACTTACGTTGGATCGATTTTGCCCTTCGTATTTGAGATAACACACACACACACATATTTACACAACCGTTTTTAGTTTTCACCGTACTTTCTCAAATAATTTCTTCCGTTAAAAAAATTTAATTTCTACAATTTGTTACGTTGCAAAACTTGCTATTGCATCATTACGAGAAATGAAAAACATTGGTGAACATTGAGTTGTTTTTTATTTATTTTCTATTTCTCCTCGTACTCCTGGTCAAATTATCTCAGAAATGGAAAAATCGCAGGAAGTTTCGTTTATATGCTACCACCTTTCCTGATACAAAGGATCCGGTAAAATCCATCAATCGAAAGAGCGACTTTACAGAATAGATGATTGTGTTTTTTGGTAATTTTCTCGCAAACTACTATAACGAATACCTTCAAAATTGGAATCCCAACTGCACGGATATAAACCTATCACTTTTATTTGGAACATTTAAAAAGAAAAAAAAAGATTTAAATGGGGTTTTAACGACATTTTGAATGGGGATGTCAGTTTAGTTTAATTTTAAATAAATTGCCGCTCCAAATTTTATTTGTTAAACTGTTAATACATTAAATTGTATCATTTCAGTGAGAGAAAGTTTTTTGGGATCAATCTCAGCAGATTAATTTTTACTTATTATTATTCCTAGGTAGGTACGCTATCCAAACCCCCGCTGGGCTCATATAGTTAGGGGGAAGTATACGATAGTGTTGAAATTTCCTAATGGAATAGTTTTACTGATTGTGAAAGAAATATTTCTAGCGCATGATCTGTATTGTGATGAGTGTGTATATGTATCTAGTTATTTAAGAGTCACAAAATTATTCTGAAACGAAAAATCACCGGAAACACGATTAGGTATAACTGTCGGCTCCACTACGAAGTTTTCGGGTAGAATCCTATCCGTTCGAGGGACTATATAGAATGAATTTTCAGTTTTATGCAATTTTGTCGAAAATGGCTCTAAGGATTTCTTATAGTATTATATACATATAATAAGATCATGTAATCATATTAGTGGTTGAGGTTCGTTCCGCCAGTAGTGTATCAACTAAATTTGCTCTGTGCAAGTCTATGTTATCACACTGTTTTGACAAAAACATCCTGATGGCGGGCGAACGCCAGAAACCGGTCGATAACTACAAAAAGAAGCAGGCTCTCACGGAATATATCTCTGATGGTCATGTCATATTACCTTTATTTGAAATATTTTTCTAAACAACCCGCTGCTGAAGTACTGTTCCAAATTTCTGTACGATTCTTTCAACTTTAGATTACAGAAGATTGCCTCATCGGTTCCTGGAAATTAAATGTTTAGTAAAAAAAATGATGAGATTGCCAGTAAGACAAGGTTTCGTATGTTTTTTTTAGTTAACTAAATTACTTTATAGGCTACAGTGTTAGTTATAGGCACAGTAGGGGCTGAAGTAAAGTAACAACACACTATCCTCCAGCCGTGCCGAACTGATATGAAACATTTCGGTTGAGTTACAATAACTAATATAGCTATGGTAACAACCATCAGCTGTATGCTATCTTGAACACTAGTAGAAACGGAAATTAAGGTGAGCACGCACACAGACACACAAAAGCTAGCTGGGTGTGACTTTATCATTGTTGAATGTTTTTGACATGATGATGGGTGAGAGCAGAAAGTTGGGGTACTGAAATTTTTATGGTTACTGTTATGGAAATCACAGGTAGCTTGGCTATTACGAAGAAATGTATAGTACATTTAACCTCTTATTGAGTTCCACCATAAACTACACAATTTTATTACATACATTTGCTTTTACTTTTTCTTAATTGTTTAAAGGAAGTATTGCGGTCGTTTAAAAAGTTTGCAATTGAGTTTTCAGTGGATATTTTTGAGATCCAAAAAGTAAAAAACAAATCTTGTGTGAAACCTCCACAAGCTTTAACTTACTGTAATTCAAAATTGGATTTTGGAGGTTAGCGAGTCGTCACGGCTCGCCCAGGCGCCCCTAAAAGATTTTCTCAGAAAACAAGCTTTCATACAACATTGATAAGTTTCTGTTTGCATAAATACTAAGCAATGTTTATGTTCCACACCAGATTTTGTAAAAGATTTTCAAATTTGCTTATTTTAATAGCATAATTGCAGGAAGGCTGGATGTAAATATTTCCACCGGGGCTTTACCAAGTGTTTCCATCAGTTATTTAAATGAAATTCGAATTTTTCTTTTGTTAAAGTAAAACATAAAAAATTCTTAAATAACAATTAAATTATAATTGGTACAAAAATAAAAAATAATTATCAATTATATAATGAAGTGTTTTTAGTAGATAATAAACACTCACCAATTATTTGTATTATGTTATTAATTGACAAACAAACTTGTATAAAATAATGATTATACGATATTATTTACTGGTCACTCCATAAGAGAGTGTGTGTGTCGCTAACGAGAATGGTTTTAATTATAAATCTGTTTTCAAGTGGTATGTTTGTGTGTATGTGTGTATATGATACTACAGTTTGCTAGTTATATATAACATATATGATGATTATACAGTACTCACTAAAAATGGGGGTGGGGCCGCCGCATTGATGTTATATATGTGCATATGTCATCTGGTTTGGTTGTGTCACACTCTCTTGTGGTCATGATTGAGTACTTTATGTTGTCATAAAGTTTTTTGCCGTAATCATCACTCCAACCCACCAAACTAACTAGTCACAGATAACTAATTTGCAAGGTTTTTTTTTGTTACTCTTGATAAGAGGATAAGATAAGTGTTGCGATCGTATCAAATTATAGAAATTGAGTTTTTACCGGAAAGAACGAAAATTTAAAGAAAATCGATGGAACCATTTTTCAGTAAATCACGAAAAACTGAAGAAAAAAAAACATTCAGTAAAGTCGCGCTTCGGTGAAGGATTTTACCCGTGAAATCTTCGTGTCTGATGCTATTAGATTACTTCGGTAATCTGTGTCTGGTGGTAGTACCTACCAAAAACGAAATACCAAGTTTGAGCTTCCTGCGAATTTTCGTTTTTTTCGCATTTAGGGGAACCAAAACATGTATTTCCGGTGCAAACGCAATTTCGAAAATCTGACACGATCGCATTGCTTCCGCTTCTTACTAGAGAAAGTAAGAGAAGGGTGAACACTTAATCAAAATCAAGTGGGGCTGCTCAATCAAATTGAGATGCTCCAACACACAGCGTACTCATCAATCCGTAGACATAGCAAAAAGCGATGATACCTAGTCATAAAAAGTTAAAATATAAGGATGTCCTAATGTCCAGTGTCAAATAAAAGAACTAATATGTATAGATGACATAAAGTGCATCTAAGTCTAAATGTATACATTAAGTTTATCTATAAATATGCTGGGAAATTATTCCCAGGGAGTCAACTAAAATATTCTCCACTAAAGGAGCTATGTCTTTAAGGCTAACATTTACCTTGTCGAAAAAGTCCAAGGTTGTCTTAGGCACCACACCTCTGGCACCAAACCACAAGCCATGCACCTTGTACTCCCTGACCCCGAATTGATCCTTAAACTTCTCCTTATAAAAGGGAATACATTTTTCGTAAATGGCCCTTTTCTCCTCATCTATTTTCTCGCCCTGTTTCGGATCTTTACTCTCAAAACGGATGGTCGGATCCAAAATATACGCTACATTGCTGGCATTGCCAAATGCTATAATATCAGCGTATCTTGTAGATCCATCTGTATCTACAGCGTACACCTCTTCGAGAGTCACATAACCTTTTTTTTCCATAATTTCCATCAAGGCGTGCTTTACTCTATGGTGGCGTCTAGTTACAAGAAGCATGTTGTCAGGACAAGTACCAAGCACATGCGCTGGTGTTTCAGGCTCTCTGCCGCATCTGCGACAGAAGGGTCCAACAGCTCCTGCCGACTGTCCGCCAACCCCAGGAACAGCACCAAGTGGGGCATAGTTTATGTTCAGCTTAACAGCATTACTCCATTCTGAACATAATAAGATTTTCTTGTCATATACAAACTGATTTAATTTCGGGCTGTCCTTAAACTAGCATACCCCTACCATTTGCCATTTACAGTTTGTCCATTCTTCAAAAGATTTTTCTCTCAATTGCTGCCTAAGCTTTCTGATGTTAGGCAAATCTTTTTCAGTGTCGGAACATATGGCCAATCTGGATGCACATATCTTCGCTTCAACCTCGTAATCAAATATTTGTTGAAAATGGGCATCCCGAACTTTTGCGAGCTTCTGGGCAAGTGACCAGTGCTGCAGAGGAGCCTCCCACTCGCATCTAAGCAAGCCTAAGCCGCGATAGCGTCGAGAGGCATAAAACATTCGCGAAGCAGTGCTTGCCGGTAGGCCGAGCATAGCTTTAACACTTCTTCTGATCAGCACATCCGTTCCTTCAAGTAACGCTGGTTTAAGTTTTTGTTAGAGGGGCAGTTTGGAGAGGATACACCATCGTCGGGAATATGTATTGATTTAAACTTTAATTGATAAACTTTGAACTTTTTGCGTTTTTGTCTAATTGTGTGCTACCTACCACAGACACAGATACATATCCACTTAAACACACACACGCACAGACACACACACAGAATGGGAGACAGAATATTTCCTAAAACTTAAAAACAAAATGTACTTTCAATAAAAAAAATCTCACAAATCACAAATCTGACACCATCGCAGTGTTTTTGCACGTTACACAGAGTAAGGAGCTTTACTCCTCCAAGGAGTTTTTATTATTAAAAACAACTTATCAAGTAGATATATTACTGAACTTTTCTTCGTTAAATTCAACTAATATTGTTTTCTTTAGTTTTTTTTTTGAAAGGAAAATATGATTCATGTTTTCTTCCACTGCATACTTCTGTAAGAACTTTTTTTCCCAATTATATTTTACCAAGAAAAACGTCCAACATTTGTTGTTTATGGTTGTTTTACCGCCCAATTGCAGCTGTTATTCTAATGGGATATAACACGTGAGTTTCAAACTTGTACAATATAAATTTAGTTCCCACGTATTTCCCCCTCCCCTCGCTCCCACTAAAACAAAAATCTGGTGTGAAACACTCTCATGACTTGCTCTTACTGCATGCTACATAGTCATGTTACATAGTCATGCTTGGTGACTATTTCTCTTCAAACACATAATTCTTATTAGATGTTTAGTTGTCTTCAATTTACATGGGTAGGAGAACAAAATGACTTTTTATTTAAGGAAAGTATAATCCCCCACTCCCTCTAACCCCTTAAATGAATTTTGTCGGGAAAAAAAGGATAACGCTCTGTGTATATGATTAGTGTAACAAGTTAATGAACCTGTCGGTGCTTTTATGGAGGAAATCGCAGAAAACTGAGAAAAAGCTGGTTGCTTAGTAAAGTCACATTTCTGGTCAACCATTTTCAAATTCTGATTTTTTGGCAACATATTTAATTCTTATTAATATTACATAGGTGTTAGAATCGTATAATGAATTGAAATAGCATTTTAGTGGAAAGCATATCCCCATCCCACCCTCAAACACTCTTTTAAATTAAATTTCATGGAAATTTGGTACAAATAAAACATATAGCTCTTTATATTTTCGGTTCATATACAAAGTTTAAAGACAATCCTTGGAGCCATTTTCGAGAAAATCAGGAAATAAACTTGAAAAATCCACTCAGTAAAGTGGTACTAATCGATTGGCCGATCGATTGACCAAAAACCTTATTTTCAGGTCCCCTGGTGAAAATTAAACGAAAAATCATAAAAGGAAGGGGATCATAATACATGTATTTCCGGTGAAAACTCAATTTCGAAAATTTGACACGATTGGAATACTTTCTCTTACCACAGCAGTAAGAAGAAGTAAAAATTGATCAAAATTATTTTTAGATATATATATATATATATATATATTGGCGTATGAATAACTGTTATTTATTACTTTCTCTTACTTCTAGTAAGAGGAAGTATTGTTTGTAATCGTGTCAAATTTTCGATATCGAGTTTACACCGGAAATATCCGTTTTGAGGTCCCCTGAGTCCAAAAAAGTGGTCTTTAGCAGACCGTGTGTGTGCATGTATGTATGTGAACAGCATAGCTCAAAAACGAAAAACCGTAGAATGTTGAAACTTGATATTCCATTTAGGTATCTCCATGGGATCTGACAGTACGTTATCTGTCAAAATTCCTCAACCGGAAGTACCACTTTACAAGTTGGATTTTTACTTTTTTGCAATTTTCTCAAAAATAGCTCCGACGATTTTCTTTAAACATGGAGCATCAACCACACATACAAAGAGCTACAACATTTATTTGAAAATTTCTCCGGAAAAATGCTACGAAGGCACTTTTGGGGGAAGGGTGGGGTTAGGTTTCTATCTAAAGTGCTATTTTAGTTTATTAGACAATTCTGTCATCTAAGTAATGTTAATTAGAATTGAATATGTTGTTGAAATTCCGTGTTTGAAAAAAATCGGAAAACCGGAAGTGCGTTTACTTTACCACTTACTAACGATTATTCTCTTTTTCGCAATTTCTCAAAATGGCCAGAGATTTTCTCGAAAACTTCAATATAATAAACTAAAACATGCAAAGATCTAACTTTATTTAAACTTTGTCTGGGAAAATCATTCAAGGGCAAATATAGGGGAGGGGGTGGGGTTACGTTTTTCTCTAAAGTGCTATCACAGTTGATTATACAATTCTATCATCCAAACAAAATTAATTAAAAATAAATAGATGACCAAAATTCCGAGTTTTAAGAAATTTAATAAACTGGAAGTGAGCTTTTACTGAACAGTTTGTTCAGTTTTCGACGAATTTCTTTAAATTTGGTACACAAAGTTTAAAATTTGTCAGTTATAATTTTGAGAACAGGAGTAAGAGAAAGTTATGTGAGCGTTTCACACCAGATTTTTTTTAAAGAGTTAGATAAAAAAAACAAGTTTCTGATTGTTCTTTTAGGTTTTCGCGGCCATTTTCATGGAAAACTTGAGATTCCGGGTTGAGACCGCGTCAGTGGTTTGCTAGAAAAAGACATTTCGCCCATATTGCAATGATAACTTTCAAAGTGTAACGACCCTGGCGAGGCTCATTGCAATATGGGCCTCTGACGCGGTCTCAAACCGCGGAAACTGAAGTGTTTTTTAAAGTTTGTTATTGTTATTGTTATTTTTCGCCATGTTATTAATTAATATAAACTTTGTTTATGTTATAAATATTTATTTATGTTATAATAGATGATGTTATAATAAAGTTGATGTTTAATCTCTCCCTATATTGATCATTAGAGTAGTAATAAAAATGTAATGGGTCATAACAGTAATTTGTTACTATAAAACGTTTAATGCCACATGTAGTAAGGGTTATATGATTTTTACCAAACCTTCACAAACTACTTCCTAATCACTTTTGCAAGTGCCCATTAAAATAGATCTGATACAAACTCTGAGTGTTGTTAACACCACATTTATTTTTAAAGTAGAAAGCATCGCAGACAGTCCCAAAACAATTTGTTAAAAAAAAAAAAAATCTGGTGTGAAACACTCTCACGTTTTTCTCACACTGCAATTTTATAGTTATAGATGATACATTCCATTAAAACTCGGAATTTTTACTAAATTTTAATGACTTTAATGTTATAGAGAAGTTGGAAGATCCAAAGTAAACACAACACTTGAGTGAAGAAGTGGAAAAAATGTTCGAAACAAAAGTGATAGGTCTATAATATGTTTAGTTTGTATACCAACTTCATTGAAAATTCGTTCGTATCT
This sequence comes from Triatoma infestans, assembly GCA_011037195.1. Taxonomy (NCBI): domain Eukaryota; kingdom Metazoa; phylum Arthropoda; class Insecta; order Hemiptera; family Reduviidae; genus Triatoma; species Triatoma infestans. Next base: position 15,912 of record JAAEAF010009738.1, read on the forward strand.
TTATCGAGAAAAATCGCAGAAATAACCGTTCAGTAATGTCGTACTTCCGCTTTAACGATTTTTTTTTCAACCTCATAACTTTGATAACACATTTAATTCTTAATAATAGTATATAGATTACAGAACCATACGGAAATGGTACTTTAGATATAAGCCTAACGTCATCCCTTCTCCCAATGAAAATGAAATTTCTCGTTCCGAACTCTACTCTGTCTCCATACATATTAAATATTAGAAATATTGTGAAATATTATTTGACACACATTTTGTGACCGAACCACAGCATCCATTTTACAGCATCAAATTCAGCGGTCTTAACGAACACATAAACATCAAGAAAACATTGTGTTTTCTACATTAACCAACATGGTAACTATCACACGAGAATGGTTAAAAAAGTTAGAGGAAGAAATGGGGGTGGCCTTGTCTTGCGTCCGTCCCAAGAAAGTAGAAATTTGTAATAAACATCAGGCACAAGTTTTGCATTAAATGAGTTACTTAAATAAAACTGTTTTTTCTGAAAAAGACACTTGAGTTTCCGGGTTGAGACCGCGTCAGTGGTTTGCTAGACACCAATGGTTCGCCCATATTGCAATAAGCTTCTTCAGTGTCGTTATACCTTGAAATCTAATGGACTAATGAAACTTGGTAGAAAAGGGGCTTTAGGGACACTAAAATATATTTCTTCAATAAATAATAAAATATTACAATAAATAATGATTTTAAATTGTAACTGTCCACTTTTAATTTGAGAACTGATGGCAAATTTATTTCATTTCAACTTAGGTAGATGTTCCGCCTAAAAATTTTCCTCGCAAGAGTGTTCCGTACTTCAGAAAAGATTGGGAGCCACTGGTACAGACTGTGCACAGGAGGAGAGCGAAATGGCCTCACATCTGCTATTTTATTGCGTTGCAATCGCTAAATTGTGCTATGAGATCTTTGGCACATTGAGACCAGAGGAGGATAGCGCAAAAAGCGTGGGGAAAGCCCTCAACCTCATGAAGAGGGGCGATTTGTCATACTAGACTCGTTGGGTAGGCCTCTACTGGCTGCAGTGCCTGGGATTATGACCCATCCCATTTTCAATCTAATCTAATCTTGTATTCTACTCTTTATACACATAAATTTATATCACTTTTATTTGTAACATATTTCCACATTTGAGAGGGGGGGTTTCAGTGTGAACAGTAAAGTCCTCTAAATTACCACTTCACTACATAATGTATGGTTCTATCGCTTACTCCAATACTAGTGTGCAGTAAAAGCAGCGCTAAATTCCAAATTTGAAGAAAATCGGTTTATTGGAAGTGTGACTTTGCGGAATAGTTTCGTGTGCTAGGGTGGGTGGTGGGGGGTATTTTTCATGAAAACCACTATAACGTTTTTCGTTTAAACTTGAAGTGATAACTGCACACATATAAACTTGAAGTAATAACTGCACACATATAAACGTCAGATCACTTTTATTTGAAACAATCCTGTCTCCCCCAAAATATTTTAGGGCGTTCTGCGGAATTATTATTATACCATTATTATATGCTTGAAGTCACCCTAGAAAAAAAAGAGTTTCAAGTCAATTTGTCAATTTTAATCCATTTTATAATTTTATTAATTGGAGCAAGAGAAAGTGGTGAGAGGGTTTCACTAAAGATTTCTTCTTTTTTTTTTCAAATATCAATTAGCATTTATTAAGTTATGATTATTTTAATGACTACAAATAGACCATAATTAAATGGCGTATTTTCTTGCAGAGTTAGAAACACTAAAAAACACTAAAAAAAAAGAAAGAGTTATTTTTATGAAGTCTATTAGGCCCACTCGATAATAATTAGTAAAATTTAATTGGACCAGAAAAAAGAAAGAAAGCAAGAACTTAATTTCTTTAACCTATATCAAACGAGACCCCTGCCCCCTCATAGTGTTGTGCAGTGTGAGAGAAGTGATTATTGCCCAAGTTTATGGCAGTAAATTAACTTGGATTGGAAATTTCCAGTCATTATTTTAGGTTGTAATAAACGGTTGTTTTATTGAAGAGGCAGTCTTTTATAGCTCTACCGTATGACTACTAAACTTGTAATATAGTCTGTGCCTGGGTTGGACTTGTTTAGAATTAAAATCTCAACAGTTTGTAAACATACAACGTACATACAAACATATATTGGTAAATAGTGGCATATATATATATCCTTATTAAAAGCATTTCATCTAAATTTAATTATCCTTTTTAATGTTCAATAGTTTAATCGCCTTCAATATACAAAGAAAAGTTTTAACAATTTACTAACGTAATCAGAATCCAAAGTGAGAAAAACATTTTGCACTTTCTCTATAAAAATGTTTTACTTTCTCTTACTGCTGTAAGAGAAAAGAAATATTTTCGTAATTGTGTATTTCATACGGTAATACATGCTTTGAGGTAAAAATATTTTGAAACGTGTTTTTTAACGAATAAATCTGTACATACGAGATTGTATGTAGGCATGGAAACGATAAAATAGCATTCCGTTTAGGCACCTCCACCCTAGTGAGAAAAAAAAATGATTCAACGAATAACATGTGTGTGTGTGTGTGTGTGTGTGTGTATAGGGAGAAGGGATTATCTTAGGGGTAGTGCGCTGGACTCCCTTGCGGAGATCCCTGATCCAGAAGCGCTGCCTATAGATTTTTCTCTTCCTAGGAGCCTGTACTGGTGCTTGGATACCGGCAGTGCACTGAAGAGGCTCCCGGGAACACAATAGATCTTTCAGAACGCATCGCGCTCTCCCAAAAAAATAATAAAAATAATGTAATTTATTCCGGGAGAATAAATAACTCAGTAAAAATTACCAAGTTTAGAGAACATTGTCAGAGGAAGAGAAATTCGTGAGTGTTTGACACTAGATATGTTAGTGGTGTAGACAATTTATTTTGTAACATGGGCTGTGCTATATTTTCAATACCAAGTGGAAAGGACAATTGTGTAGAGGCTTTTCAACTTTTTTATATTTTTATTTTACATGCGTTAAAATGTCAAACCCTTTCAACAATATGTCTAAAAAAAAAAATTAAAAAAAATGTATTGATCGTAATATTTAGAGAGAAATATATTTTATTATAAATAATACATATTCTTTGTTATATTTACTCCAGCAGGTATGTTAAAAATATTAAAAAAAGATGTTGGGTGATGGACAATGTTGTCTGTAGCGAGAGAACACTGTCCGGAGGCCGGCTGGGCACTGACCAGAGATGTTGGCGCCTTAAATTAAAAAAAATAATAATAATAAAAAAAAGAATTCTCTGCTATTTCACATTACTTTGACGTTCAATAAAGAAATTTTCTCTTCACTAAACTGCCTGTTTTAATAGCTACTGTTTGATGTCCTTCTTTAGGTTTTCAAATAATCTGCTGTGAAACAATAACTCGACTTTTTCGTACTCTTGTTAATCATCTTTAAATTGATAAACTTAGCCTATCTGTCTTAACATTATTATTAGAGATGGTGGTAGGGATGCAAGCACCAATCTACTAACCCAGACAAGTAGAGAAGTGATTACATTGTAGTTCAGAAGAGCACACCACTAGCATTGAACCAAACCCATATATATTTGAAATTTAACGCCATACCTAAATTTCGCAAAACTAAAATCAATTTTTTTTTTACGTAAAACACTTCGGTCTTCGAATTTAGACCCGTCTGTGGTCAGTTGTAGACCACCTTTCGCCCATATTGCATTAGGCTTCTTCAGGATAGTGTCGCCTGTAAAGTTGGAACAACACTGTTCTGTGTCAACCCGAAGATCTAAGTATTTTACATGGCAATTGCCGTGGAAGCGTGAAATATTATAGCGTTATATCTATGCAGTTCCGGAAAATTCCAAAAAACTCAGAAAAGTTTCTATAAAGTCGCATCTCCCCGTTAACTGTTTTTCTTTAAATTTGGAATTTTAATAATACTTCTAATGTATATTAATATTATTTAGATGACAGAATCTTATATTGAATTGCTACTTTAGGCGAAAGCTTAACAGTTTCCGATTTTCCCGGGAAAAGTTTCAAATCGAAGTGATTTATACATCGTTGGAGCCATTTTCGAGAAACGTTTATTGCGAAAAATTGATTAAAAAAAAATCAGTAAAGTCACACTTCCGGTCGTTGGGTTTGCTCATAATGTTCGTATCAGATACAGTGTTGGTACTTACAGTAATACTGAAGTTTGAGCTTCCTGCTGAGATTGTTCGTTTTTTAGATATTTTTTTCACAAACCCACATGAACATAAAGACTATTCGCTAAAAACATTTATTTCGTATTCAGGAGACCTCAAAACATATATTTCCGGTGAAAACTCAATTTCAAATATTTGACATTATCGCAGTACTTCCGCTTACTAAGTGTCAGCTAAAGTAAAAACTTTTCAGATATAAAACTACATCTATTTTTATTGTTAATAGAAATTTTGGGTTTTTTAAGAAGGTATGGTGAGGCTTCCCCTTTATGACGCCATTTCAAGTAACTACAATATATCACCTGGTATACAGGCATTAAATATTATAACTAAACAAACTGTGATGTTTAAGAAAATTCTTGCCCATCAGATTTGTAAAAAATACAGCAAGATCAAGTGTGGATGTTTTCACACAATAGTTTATTACAATAATTACACAATGCACAATGTGTAATCTCACATTTAGAAATTATGTAAAAAATCAAATTTCAGATTTTATTGTTAAAAAAAAGAAAGGGAAAAGTATGTGGCGCAAACTGATATTCATGGCGTGAAACGTGCTTTATATGTGGATTTCTTTTTGACTGTGTATTCACTTAACTGTGAAATTGAATACCCAGATCTCTTTCTCTTTTTGTATATTTATTTGTGTGTATGTGTGTGGGGTGGGGGGTGGGGGGTGTATGTATGTACTTGTTGATAGCTGTGTGTAATACAATTCTAGGACAGCTTCAATTTGGACAACTTGAAATTGGATATTTATAAAATTGGGTATTTGGTAGGAAAATGTAATTTCCATTCATTATGACTTCGTGAAAAAACAGTATTACTGTCTAGGACGCATTGCTCTTTCAATTTTATCACCAAAAAATCAGTGATTTTTACAGTTTCTCGGTAAGAAGAGAAAGTTCGTATAAAATTTTTCGACTTCGAGGTTTCACTGGAAATAATGCATGTTTTGGGATCCCCAAAGAACGAAAAAGTGATTTTTAGAAATTTGTCTGTGAATCCCAGAAATTTCAAACATATATTTTGAAGTTTAAGCGCTTACCAGGGTACTCGGCAATAGGTTTTAGATGAATCGACTATACTAGATTAATAGAACAGCTTTCTTCCTCTTCCGGTGTGTGTGTGTGTGTGTGTGTGTGTATTTGTGTGAAAGAATGTGAATAAAATAAATTGGAAAAAATGCATTTTTCCTTGATCTTAAGCAGAAAAGAAATTCAAGTCAGTGTAGATAGTGAGCTTCATATTTTTGTAATTTTTTTTTTTTACTAAACTGTAGTTGGCGATAGCATTGCATATAGATGTAGGTGTTACGGATTGTATTTCTTGCTTTTGGGGTGGAGGGAGGGAATGTGGGCTACCTGAAAATGTGACATTTTATATGTAGTGCCTCTATCAGCCTGCCAGCAGTTTAAAGATATTTCTAACTCATAGTTCACCCAGAGCTGGCTAAGATAATCTTTTATTCCGGAAAATTGTTTCAAATATAGGTGAGATAGGTTTATAATACATTGCCAGTTACCATTCCGTGTTTAAAAGAAAATCAGCTAAAAAATTAGTTGGCTGGAGCCAAAGAAGATGGAGAGTTAAATGTTAAATGGGGAACATTTAACTCGCCATTCTTCCTTAACAGTTTCTGAGGAAAGACATGAAAGGTGTACGAAACGTCGAATCAACTTTTTAAAAAATTAAAAGTTTCTTCTTTGGCCCCAGCCAACTAATTTTTGACCAACCGTCAAACATAAATATTGTTTAAATTAAAAGAAAAAAAATCTGGTCGAAACACTCACACAATTTTGTTTTACTCCTGTTCTCAAAATTATAATTGACAAATTTTATACTTTATATACCAAATTTAACGAAATTCGTCGAAAATTGAAAAAAACTGTTAAGTAAAAGCTCACTTCCAGTTTATTAAATTTCTTAAAACTCGGAATTTTGGTCATCTATTTATTTTTAATTAATTTTGTTTGGATGATAGAATTGTATAATCAACTGTGATAGCACTTTAGAGAAAAACGTAACCCCACCTCTCTCCTAAAAGTGCCCTTAAATGAATTTTCCCAGAGAAATGTTTTAGATAAAAGTTGTAGCTCTTTGTATATCTAATTGATACTGCAATTTTAAAGAAAATCGTCGGAGCCATTTTTAAGAGAATCGCAAAAACGTAAAAAAAACAACTATAGATAACGTACTGTCAGATCCCATGGTGACCCCTAAACGGAATATCAAGTTTCAACTTTCTACGGTTTTTCATTTTTGAGCTATGCTGTTCACATACATACATATATACATACACACACACACACACCATTTGCTAGAAACCACTTTTTTGGGTTCAGAGGACTTCAAAACGGATATTTCCGGTGAAAACTCGATATCGAAAATTTGACACGCTTACAATACTTCTTCTTACTAGGAGTAGAAGAAAGTAATACTTTAATCGACCGTTTTCGAGAAAAATCCGGACAAATTCAGAAAACCTTCTGCAAACTATTTCCTATTTTCCTCAAATTTTGGATTCCATATATTTTTAAATGATCTTTAAGATGATGGAACCGTTCATTTTATGGAAATATAAAAACAATATTTCGAATAAAAGTGACAGGCATTTATTATTGTAATTAGTATACAAAATGTAAAGAAAATTGTTGAAACTTTATTTAAAAAAAAAAAAAATCATGAAAAATGGAAAAATCATTCACTAAAGTCTCTGGTACAGATATTGATGGAATCCTTCTTGATGGATCTGATGGTGGTTTCTTATACGGTGGTTAGGTTTGAGTTTCCAGTTATTTTTCACTTTTTAGAATTATCCGTCCACCTATATACGTATGACACATATGCAGATTTTTTTTTTTTGTTAAAAATACAGGAATCACAGGAAGTAGGAACAATTTAGTCAAATCCCGGACTTTAACTCCGTTTGATCAAATTGTTTTTATAAAAACCTTTTACAATACTTCCTCTTGCAAGCTGCAAGAAGTTGTATGGTGACTATGCCAAATTGAATTTTGAGTTCAAATTTCTTTAAATTGCGTTTTCAGCGGAAAATATTTATTAGTGAAATTTCTTTGTGGGGGGGGGGGGGTGATAAAATTGTCCACAACAAAACAAAAAAAAAATCGCAAGGATTCAAACCTCGATATACCAGTTGGGTATCACCAGGTAGATAACATACGTCAAACAGACTTTATCGATTTTTTTATTTATTTATTATTTTTCCCGATATTCTCATAAATTGTCATAAAAATCTTTTTTGAACATATCACTCTCTAACTACCTATATAATGGTATCCGTGAAAATGGATTTTTATAAGATAAAACTTCAAAAGTGTGCTAACTAGAACGAGTTGAGTAGAAAAGAATTATTAGCTTAAAATAGAAATAAAAAAAAATCTGGTGTGAAACACTCACACAACTTTCTCTTACTCCAGTTTTCAAAATTATAATTGACAAATTTTTTAGTTTGTGTACCAAATTTAAAGAAATTCGTCGAAAACTGAAAAAACTGTCCAGTGAAAGCGCACTTCCGGTTTAAAAATTTTCTTGAAAGTCGGAGTTTTGCCCATTTATTTATTTCTAATTAATTCTGTTTGGATATAGAATTGTATAATTAACCATGATAGCACTTTAGAGAATAACATAACTCCACCCCTCCTTCAAAAGTGCCCTTAAATGCATTTTTCCAGAGAAATGTATTAAATAAAAGATGTAGATCTTTGCATGTTCAGTTTATACACGATGATTCAAGAAAATCGTCGAAGGCATTTTTGAGAAAATCGCGAAAATGTGAAAAAATCATTTAGTAAAGTGGTAATGTAAAAGCACTTCCGGTTATCCGATTTTTTTGAAACTTGGAATTTCAACAACATTTTTAATTCTAATTAAGATTATTTAGATGATAGAATTGTTTAATAAACTGAAATAGCACGTTTAAGATAAAACCATAACCCCACTCCTGCCTCCCCATAACTGCCTTAAATGATTTTCCCAGAGAAACATTTCAAATACAAGTTCAATAAAAACATCAACCACTAAAGTGGTACGTCCGGTTAAAATTTTGACAATGTCCCACAGTCACCTAAACGGCAATCAAGTTTCAACTTTCTAACGTTTTTCGTTTTTGAGCTAGATGCTGTTCACCATACACACACACACACACACACACACACACACACACATACAACACACACAATTTGCTAAAAACCACCTTTTTGGACTCAGGGACCTCGAAACGGATATTTCCGGTGAAAACTCGATATCGAAAATTTGAAACGATTATAATACTTCCTCTTACTAGGAAGTAATGTATTAATGACTCCATTTTCATATGTATGAATGATACGAATGACTTCATACAGTAATGTATGAATTACTTCATTTTACTAATGTTTTTGGGTACTGCATATAAAATACTTAATATGTAATGTTAAAGTAAATTCTTATTTGTTGTGGTGGTTGGTTCCGCAGAGCTGGAAAGCATCAGAGACCTTTTCCCCGTTGGACGCCTGCTTCAATTTTGTGGTCACTGATCAGATTACCACAAAATGAAGCAGGCTTCCACGGAAAATGTCTCTGATAAATTCTTATTCATTAAAAATGAAAAAGCTGATAGTCTAAAGGCACCTAAAGGGAGTCAAAGATCATTTAGATTATTTATAATGTAAATAATGTTTGATGTAAACAAGTAACAGTAATGGTAATCAGCATTTATGCAATATTTCTGGAGGTAATGAACACTTTGTGAAAACTTCACAATATTGAACATACAATATAGAAGTGAAATAATAAACTCTGTTCTTCAAAAATAATGCAAATTGAACTTAAACTTGTCAAATCCAGTTATTTATTATCTTTGTGATACAAATAACAGTTTGCTTTTATTATACATTCTTAACTGTCCGGCAAATCTTTTATTTTATGGTTGGGATATTGAAATTTTCAATATCTTCATCATTGAACTTATATTTCTAAATTAATACATTTTAAGACTATATAGATTATTACTGTTAATAATATTCTGTTGGTAATGGACTATTGATATAAATAATACCAACAGTAATATTATTTATATAAATACTCGATATAGATAAGTGCCAGGATACTTGCGAATATCTATTCTTCTAAATTTGAATATTGTTGATAACTAGTTTTTAATTACTCATAACACAGTTTCGCATATCTAGTATTTGGTATATTAAAAATACTAAACCAATAGTTTATCAGTCTTGAAAAGATATTCAGAGACATAGGCGTGGCTCCAGTTTCAACTAGTATAAAATCGTTTGGGGTAATAATTGACATTGGCTGTGCTATTGTTTAGAAAAGTTTCCATTTCTCTGCCCAAGCTGAGATGCAGTTACTTAATATATTTTTTTTGTAAAGCAAATCTCACTCAAGTATTGCGATCGGGCTAGATTTTCTAAATTGAGTTTTCATTCTGAAATACCTGTTTGGGGATACAATGAATACGAAAGAAATGTGTTTAACGAATGTGTACTATCATACACAGATGGTGACCTCATTTACAGATGGCTGAGAAGCTAAACATCTTCAGCTTCATTAGTAAGTAAAAAACTGCCGATCTATCAATAACTGTGTTTATTTAATTGTTGAACGATTTCAACATTTATGAATTTTTAACATAAATGGAATAAGTTGTTTCCTCATCTCTCGTAACTCCCGCGAGAAACTCAGGTGACACCCTAATGTGGGTACCAGATAATTTTCCAACAGCTCTTAATATTAAGATTTTTAATTTAAATGATACCAACTTGACAAGCAAAGGACGGCAACTATCGCTTCAAGAACCAAGCCTACTTGCTCTAATTATATCCTTAGTGTACAGACCTGTATAATTTGCGCACCTAACACTTCCATCATTTTACGTTCGATTTTAATGTAATCTTCATTTGCATCCTCATTAATTTTATAGATTGTACTATTATTTTCTCAATCTCTACTTCGTCAATATTTAACTTCTCTCATTATTTTGTTAGTATTTTGTGACAGCTCAGCATGTTCTAATTTTTATATGCTTTTTTTTTCTAAAGTGCTACTTTAATGTTCTATATTCTGTCATAATAAGAATCTAATTTTGTTAGCGAAATTCCAAGTTTGAAGAAAATCGGTTGACCGTAAGTGCGTCTTTACTGAATAATTTTGTCAGTTTTTGCGATTTTCTCCATAAACCACCGACGGGTTGTTTTGACATTGAACATGGTACAGTAACTTACACTTACAGAGATCTGTCATGTTTGTTTGAAACTTTTCTCCGAGAAAATTCATTTAAGAGGGGTTTCGATGGAGGGGGAGATTATGCTTTCCTCAAAGTAGTCGTTTTTATTAAGTTTAGTCTCACATTCTCAGTCAATTTTGAAAGCCAACTAAGCATCTAGTAAGAATTATATTTGGAGATTATAATGTAGATTGCAGTTAGAGATAGTCGTGTGAGTGTTTCACATCAGATTATTTACAAGTTGAGCATTCGTTGAGAAATTTTGTGTGGTATTTGTTGCCACAATTAACTTCTTGCCAACTGGCTCTGAATCAGATGAGATTATTTTGAACTGCCTCAGTTCCATTTCGAGAAAGGGAACTGTATAAGGAGAAAGTGAGAAGCTAGTTTTAAATCTTAAGCGTTGGCATTGAACTCTTGAGTTTAACCAAAATGCTGAAATCTCCAAAGAATCCAATCCTTACAATTCAAAATTCTCCGCTCCATAATAGAAAACAGAAAATTCCATCTATATCTAGATTCACATCAAAATCCATTAGTAGCATCTGTCTTTCAGGACCCTTCTAGATTACCCTCTCAGAGATCTTAAAAGACGGTGGTCTCGCGATCTTCTTTCTGACGACGAGAGTGTTGTGTTGATGGAATGTTACCATTGGGAAATTACTTCACTCTTGAGTGTTTGTGAATAATTTACTGATCAGTGTTACTTTTAGCGCTTTTGCGCTGATTGAAGCAAATAAAAATAAAAAAAAACTCTGTACTTATAGCTTTAATTTATAAAGAGTATTCGCAAGATTTCTAAGTAATTATTCCTAACAAATTTCAGCTCTCTAGGAATCAACTAAATGTTTGTAAATTAGACTTGAAATTGGTGCAAAGACTTGTGACTAATAGTGTTAGTAGGCGTGGGAAAGTGGCGCCACCCGTCCCATGGGCACTTTGTTTCTAGTCTCTTCCATCCTCCAGCAACTGTTAATTAGAAATTAAGTAGTAAGTTTTCAATGTATAAAAGGCTATGGAGTGTTCCTTTACTACTCCTGCACAGTACTAGTATTAGCTGTTTGTACAGTGGAAATGTGCTGACAGCCTTGTTTGTATGTTAGTTCTCTAAAGTTGTAAAGTCTTATCCTCAAAAACTTGCAGATAAATCTTAACTGTTTTAGAAATCTTCCTCCTAAAAGAGATGGAGTCTTTCATTCCGTATCAAATCTTAAAACAGTAACAGAAGATTCAGACCTCATCTGAACCCTTCCAATCAGACCTCATCTTTCTTTAATTCACCACCACCACCTCCCAGCTAGTTTGTAGTTCAATGTTGTTGTTCTTCTTCTTTCCGGTAGAGAGAGAGAGAGAGAGAGAGAGAGAGAGAGAATGATAGGGGAAATGGGAAAAGAGAGAGCTAAATCTAACTCTCTAGACTACAAACTACCCCTCTCTTCAAAACTTCTACTACAACTTTAATTACAATTGTTTTTGTAATTTAGTAAAATGCTTTGTTTAGCACCCGCCCCTTTTTGTCATTCGAAACACATTTAGTTCTCTCTCTTTTTCTCATCCCCCCCCACACTTACTAACATATATATATATTTAAGAAAACTCAAAAAATAATAGTAAGAGAAAGTATTTGTAATCGTGTCAAATTTTCGATACCGAGTTTTCACCGGAAATATCCGTTTTGAGGTTCCCCGAGTCCAAAAAAGTGTTTTTTAGAAAATGTGGGTTTATATGTGAACAGCATTGCTCAAAAACGAACAAATCATAGAAAGTTCAATTTTGTTATTCCGTTTGGGTATCACCATGGGATCCGACAGTAAGTTATTTGTCAGAATTCCTCAACCTGATTTATCACTTTATTGACTGTTATTTTTTTCACTTTTGCGATTTTCTTCAAACTTGGTGTATCAACTACACATACAACGAGCTACAACGTTTATTTGAAACATTTCTCCGGGAAAATTCATTTAAGGGGACTTTTGAAGAAGGGGGAGGTTAAGTTTTCCTCTAATGTGATATATATATATATACGGGGTGTATTGTAAGTAAATGACAATACTCAAGGCGGTGAAACTAGACCAAAAATATAGTTACATGCCGCCAACCACTATTTCATTTCTATCTAAGAATACGATATTTTCTTATGCTCGGAGACCATTGCCTCTGGCATCCCCGTACGCGACAATCATATCAACGTATTCTTCAGCTGTGTATAAAACTGGCATTGTATTTCTTGAAGTGAACTGATACTTATTAGACTGCAGATTTGCACGATACTGACAATTATTATAATTCACATCAACCAGTAGGTAGACAAAGGAAACAAAGATAAGATAAACTTTAACATGATAATCCTTCATTAAGTAGGAAGAAGTAAACAAGAACTTTGTTCACATCAGCTACTCCTCAGGTTTTTGCAGGTTTCTACTAATTTTTTCTTCCATTCCAATTATAATATCAAAATTGAGAGATAATCGCAGTTTTGAGTATACCGTTGGGAAGCTGATTAAATGTCACAACTTCTGTGAGATTCGGCAGCATGCAAGATTTTTTTTCGAAGAGTAGTGATCCTAGAAAATTTGTCGCTAACTTTACTTTTTTTTCATTTCTAGTTTTTAAACTGTTATTGCGATCTGAAAAAAATACTTGTTAACATTGAAATTGCATTAGCCTTATAGAAAATTTAACGTTATTTCCAAAAATGTATTCCAACGTTGAAAAAAAATGTGTAAAAGTAGAGAAAATTGGGTTTATTACAAAAAACATGGTTTTCCGGAAAAAAAACCTTTAAAACGGCTTATGTCTGAAATGAGTTGATATAGAAATGAGATAGGGTTGGCGGCATGTAACTATATTTTTGGTCTAGTTTCACCGCCTTATGTATTGTCATTTAGTTACAATACTCCCTGTATACACTTTTCAATAGTTTTCTAAAAAATCATTAAAAGTTTTTCAGTATTCAAGGTTGTGTGTCCTTAAAGAATGAAAACTTTTTTTCTTACATAGACATTATTTTATTTGATTTATGCTCATAACTTCAGCCCTGAACAACCTGTTCATCCTTGTTAGACCTAGCCTCTGTATAATAATGTTCATATGTTATATATCAAAGCCATAAATATGGCGCCACAACTTCACACCTGAACACCTGGTGCACTTCTCATAAAATTGTGCTTGTCGTTCAGAAACTAGATAGTTGATACAGTGAAATCCTAGTAAAATATTTTGTAACTTAGAAAAAAAAACACTTTCATAATAATAATAGTATTTGCTATGTATTACATAGATATCGCAGACTCTATCGAACACCAACTTTTTTGTGGTACTTTTTATCATGCATTAAAGTGGCATTTTCGGTTAAACGATTTTCTTCAAAGTTAGCAGGACTTTTAATATATATGTTAATATTATATAGTGCTTAGAACCATATTGTGGTTCTTCTGAGTAAAGCTTAACATTCCAACTCCTCTAAAACACTCCGAAAATCAATTTTTTTTTTTTAATAATGTTACAAGTAAAAGTGATGGCCATTTAATTT